>JANIJG010001965.1:13067-36418 GCA_024611175.1 Megaceryle torquata | reverse complement strand
GGGGGGGCCCGGGGCGGGGGGGGGGCCCGCTGGGGGGGGTGGGGCCCCTTGGGGGGGGGGGGGGTGTAGGTCCTCTTGCTGGGGGTGGGCCCCCTTGGGGGGGCTCGGGGGCTTCTTTTTCGCAGGGGGGGGGGGGGGACTCAAGCCCTTTTTTAGTATTTAGATTTAGAAGTAATTAATAATTGCTGTTTGAAGAGTATAGGTTGTGTGTATAGCTTAATTGACAGGTATTATCAATATCTGATTAGAACTATTTCTAACACATATGTAAGATGAAAGCTGATTTTCAAGAACAACAAAAAAGAGCTTTACATTATATTTTGAATGCATTTTAAGAAAATGTGATTATTTCATTACTAAGTTAAAATCACTGTGATGTTACAGAAGATACTTTTTACAGTTAATTGCCCCACACAAGACCTTTCATAAGCATATAATTAAACTTGAAAAACACAGAAATATACAGAATTATGAAGTGGCATTTTGAAGGGGCAGAACTATGAAGTTGACATGTCAACCTTAACTTTATATGATCATGAACCAGTCAATCTCACTCAGACACACATTTGGGCATTCAACAGACATTTTGATACAGAAAAAAAAGTATATGGCTTCTGGACAATGTTTTAGAAACCAGTGAGTAAGGAACACTTCTGGGAGTCCCAGAAATACCCACCCCACCCCACCAGTTATTCAGGCAAGGCAGCACTGGATAGATACTACCTACCATCAGCCCAGAGCAACTACACAGCAGCAGGGTACTTGTTTCAGGGCTCTACCACCAGTGTTATAATGTGGTTAGACAAAGTGATCTGAAACCATTTATCAACTTTCCAAACTGAAACCCTTTGCTCACAGATCCACAGTCCCTGTCCAGAAACAGCTGTATCCCCTGTGATCTCAGTATGAGCAATTCCATTTAGTAATCTGTCAGAAAACAAACAACTAAAATTTATATCTTGTGTACAAGCCTCATAGTCAGTATAATGATTCAGAACCATGCAACAGGAAGTAAAGACATGAGAGGGAGCAATGGGAAGCAGGAGTGCTCTTTCTGGCCCATTATGCCATTAGTAATCCCTTTGAGAAGGGACACCCAACAGAGGATGGACACACACACAAAAACCCAAACAAACTCACAAAACAGGTCTTTCTGTATCAAATCCTGGTCATGGTCTCTGCTCCCAGAAATATTCACAAACTTTATCCAACAGCTCTGACAATAAAATGCATGAGTAGGACTTGGAGCAGAATCCTGCACTATTCAAACTCCATTCTGAAAATGGAAGGACTAAGTTTCTTACAGATTTTTCTAGGATACTTTCACTAGAGGACCAAGTATTCTACAAGCATTAACTAAATTTAAATCCTTTGTAAAAATAGGCATCCTGTACAGGTCAAAAACATCCACCACTGACTTTTCCAAGGACCTTGCATAAGATAGCATTTTACTCAAAAGGTAACCCTTTACCTGCCGAAAAAACCCAACCCTGACGCTCAGCACTTCTACAGATCAGGTCAGAGAATCCCAACAGCCCCATCTGCACCTTCTTCACTATGCACTGGTTCTAGTTTCCCCTATTTCCCTCAGATCTGCTAGTGCACCCAGGATGTGTTATTGCCCTCCTATCTAAAGACAAAAATATAGATAAGTATTTGGTTGTGGGTTTTTTTTTTCCCCCCTTAGCCTCTAACAAACAGCTAAATTGTTTTCACTGAACTCTTTATTTCAAAAATGGCATATTAAAAAAAATAAATCGGCTTAAGACAGGCACACAGAACAGGAAATTTTAAAACAAATAGTTGGAGGTTTAGAGATAAGCAACGGAAAACTGGATCTCAGAATGGGAAATTGTGGACAGTCTAAAAGTATGCAAAGCTTCCTGGCCTGCCTGAAAAAAGCGTGATGTGCTCATTATGTGCTCTGTAAAATTGATGGACTTGCTTAAGCATCCATTTCCTAGTTTCTAAATATTTTGGTTTTGAAAATGAAGAGGCAAGTAATTCTATTGTTCTCTGTGGACAATCAGAATTAGTTTTATAATAAGGGAAAGTCTGTTGCCAATATAAGTTAGCACAGATTTCAACACACATAGGCCAACTGAGACAGCAAACAGTCTGGTCTGAAGTGGCTCTCCCCTTCCTTTATCATTGCTTAGGATTTGAAGGATATTAAATCTGTCACAGCCTTCACAACTGAAAGCTGCACTGTTTTCATCAGTTAGTTCTCTGGGGTTTTTGTGTGTGCATACAACTATTTGATAACAGTTTTAAAAGCCTTAAGAAAATAAAACAAATACTTCACATATTATTCATTCACCACTCATACATGTGCACTACTGAATGGGAATCCACACAGAGCTCCAGCCGGATCCAGTTATCCAAGAACATGGATACATTCCCTAGATGCTATACATCCCTCCCTAGAGAGGGCCTCATGTTCACAGTCAAGCGCATGGCCACATCTACACTATAAACGACAGCAAACTGCAAAGTTAAGCATAGAGCCAGCAGTTCACATGATTTTTGGCCACTCTGCTAAGGGTTCTCTCTGAAGGGTACCAGCTGCATCTGTGCTGCACAGCGCTGAGCCCAGGTCCCCTCCAGCTCCTCCACATCCCCAAGACACTTTTTCCTCACTTGTGATCTTTGGTTCTAGACATCTACACAAAGCAAGGGTTGTGCTGCTGCACAGCAGAGAAGAGCTCTTGTAGTTGAAGTGCATGTTATATGTCCATAGAAGGCCATCTGGGAGCAAAGTCACACACAGGCTCGGTGGGCAATTAGGGAAACAGAAGCTGGTAAGGGACCAGGTTGATAAGTTATTTGACAGTATAAATGCACCCAGTTTTCAAGTATTATAGAAAAACTGCCACATATTCAGTGTCACACTTAAATGCATTTATGTTTGAAGTTCTCAAGTTAAAAAATTTGTAAATTAATATACAAGGCAAAAATAGCTATTATACCTTTAGAGCTTTTGAAGCTACTTCATTCTACACTCTGAGGAAAAAGACTCTTTCCCTTGCCAAAGATATCAGACAAGGTTACGCTCACCCTTTTCTGTAAGCAAAGGTGCCCAGAGAAACATCAGAAACACTTGGAGAGCCTATTCTAAAAAGATGTCAGCAATGTCTTCTAGGGTCAGACACAATCCACCCACCCCCTTTCAGAACTCCATCAAATACCTGTATTTGATGGAAAGCAGACAGTTTTGAAGACACACACATCATGGTCCAACTTCAAGGAGCTGTGAAAGTTCACTTATAAGCTGGGCACCTTCTAAGTGCATATGTAGAAGACTGATTTTAGAAACTGAAGCCCTCTCTATACTTGCTGTGTTAGAAAATCTGGCACTTGTTATCAACAAAAAGCACTGAGGGCTGGCTGGACAGACAGCCTTGGCTTCCAACTAAAGCAGGCTTCAACCAAGACCTTTCCTGGGAAAACCTACCCTTCATTTGAGGGATACAAGCAATGCAGAATCCACAACTCTATGCACAGAGGACAGGGAAAAGAAACTTAAATCTACCCAGATTATGACCTTTGTGCCATGAAGGGTCTCTCTCTAGAGATCAGTGATGAGGAGAACAGCAGAGGCTGTTGGAGTCTGCTTAGAGATGGAAAAGGGAAAGGTGGTGCATTCAGTTCTCACTGAACTGGCAAGAGGCAGCCCAGTAACTGCTCCCAGATGAAAAATTGTTTCTACCCTCTATTATATAGGACCCATTTAAAACACAAGCAAATGGCCTACAGGAGCACCAGCAGGAAAGGAGCAAGCTCAAAGGTGTAATTGCATACCAGGGCATATTTCATTTGCTATGGGGTTTTAGTTTCCCTTTTTTGTTTGTATTTAAATAAATGCTACATTTCTGCCAGTTTGAGCATGTTATTTTACACTGCAGCTTCCAAAGCACAGTGAATCACTTAAATATAACTCCCCCCCACCATGTTTGTTTTACTTACTATCCCATCAAAGGTTTTGTTCTCTTACCTTAATCACTTCTGGGGCTTGCTGAATCGAAGCTGGAATGGAGTCTCCGGAGGCAGCCCCAGAATAGCTTTTCTGCCCTGCAAGAAGGGACTGTGAAGGAGTTGATAAAGTTTCCTGAAGAATCTGCATCACTTCCCTCTCCTTAGACAAGCTTCCCTTGCCTGTCTGAAATTCCACCAGTTCCTGTGCAAAATCCTCAATGCTTTCCAGGATACGCACTAAAAGGGCTTTGTCTTCCTCTTCCATTTTATGACCATTGGTTTCTGTGACTTTTGTCAAAGGGGAAGCAGGGTCAGTGGATTTACTTTTGGGTTCAAGAGCCTGAGGTAGTACCTGCTTACCCTGCCAGCCAAACACCTGCAGGCAGGCAGGTTCACTCTTCTTCAGTGAGGGTTCCCTCAAAGTACTCTCCATTTTCTGTGAGAAGCACTCCAAGTCCAGCAACAGCTTGTCTATCTCATCCTTGTCTATCTTAGTAGACATCTGCTCTCCTTTGGAGACATCAGCTTGGGAACCACACAATACAGAATCTGAAACTGGTTTTAAAGGAGTTATTTTCTCAGAAGCATGGGAGAGCTCAGCATCCCCCACTCTGGCATGTTCTGCTTTAGCATTGGCAGTTAGATCCGAACAATCAGCTGGCTGGTAGCTGCACTCTATACTCTCCCAGCCCCCTTTCTGCTCTGTCTTTATTTTCGCTAGTGTTCTTTCCCCATCAGACTCCTCCTCAATGTACAAAGCCTCAGTGGAAGATGCGCAGTCAGAAGGGCTTGTGGCTGGTAACTGAGGTAGAGCACAAGCATCTTTTGCAGCTCTCACGCTGTTCTCCTGTGGGACACTGTGAAAGGAGTTTGAAGTACAACTCACAGTACTTGTTTGGATAGGCTGAGAGCTGCATGTCACCTCACACTGATCACCTGATAGTCTGGGAGGAACTGCACTTGAGGATGGCAGCTGAATAATATCTTCATACCTAGGAGGCTGTTCATCTCCAAATACCGGGGGAAAGGGAGTTTGCTGCAAGCCATGAAAGCAGTTAACTAGTTCTGCCAAGTCATTAGCTTCCTTGTGTCCTGGTGGCTTGAGCTCAAAAGGTAGCTTTTTCAGGTATGAAGAAAACCTTGTCATCAGATTCATATATATCATTTCTGAATTTGCTAGGGGATCACTGCTGTTCCCTCCACTAACACTGTCTGCAGACTTCTTTTTGATGCAGTGTTTTATTATATCTGTGCACTTTTTCAGATCCTCTGAGCACTTGAGCAAGATGTCTAAGCACACCTTAATATCTCCACCAGAAGAACCATCTAGCTTGTGTTTCTCCAGAATCTGGGTAATGAAGTTTTCTTCTGAGAAGGAATGAGGGGAGAAGGGAACCATGGGATTCATGGTGACTTCTGGAGCATCACTGCTCTCCTGCCATTTTTCCACAGGAGGGGGACTCTGTGAAAAGCTGCATGGAGGGCAGTTCTCATCATTATTGAGGTGCCCATAAATCAAGTCAAAATCAAATGATCGTCTGCTGAATGATTCTGACCGAACTTTCCTTCCCTTTCTGTAGGCCACATGACTGGAAGAGTTTTTGAGCTTTTCAAAGGAGAATTCCTTTATTTTACCACTGGCAAGGTTTATCGCCTCGCCAGTAATGTCTTTTAAACTGCTGGAGACTTGCACTGAAGAGCATTTTTTGCTTCGTGGATTATTTGGGAGGATTTGCTGATAGTCCTCATTTCCAGGCAAGGCAAGTCCATTTTCAGGAACAGGTATTTTATGGTCTAGGTTGGCATCTTGGACACCAAGCTCTGCACAGACACTGTGGTGGGCAACTATGCATGTAACTCCTTGCTTAAACACTTTGCAAGTCCCTGTGCAGTAATGCACAGTGTGCTGAAAGTGCTGGTCTACCACCACACTGCGGTAGCAGTTCACAGAAGTGACCATAAGCCTGTAGGTTGCTGCCATAGCACTGATCACACTTGAAAGTGAGGCTTCAAAATTCACCATTAAATTAACAGGAAAAAGTTCACCCCCCACGTTTCACAGCCACAACAGATTTAATAAAAAAAACACTGAATGTTTTCAAATGACCTTTGAAACAACTTAAGAAACTACTGCCATAGAAAGCCCTAGTGAAGTCTGGAGTGATATCAATAGTGCAGCTACAAAAATTAGTTCAACTTGCACGTGGTTTGACTTAAGGCAAATTGATTCTTGTACTCCATGCAGAAAGCTTTGCTGATCAGAGCATCAGCACAAGCTGCTCCATTTCTAATGGTCCAGGTGTGTTCTCCAGCAGGTGTCAAACTTCAGCCAGCTCTCAGGCAGAAGTGACAAGACAATGATTTTTGTTTGATCCTTCTTCCCTTTTTTGGGTCAGTCAGCAAAAGTAGCACGTACAGACTAAAAATCCACAGTATGCTTGTGTGATTCCCCTCTCAACACTGGTAAGGTAGGTCCCTGCAACAGAAAAAAGGTAAAGCCATTATAATTTGCATGTAATATGCATCCTTGTCTGCTCCCAAACTTATGGCACCAGACCGTTAACTACCAACACTTATGCATGGACAGAGTAAGAGTAGGCTGATATTTTTCCTTCACTCAGATCTACCATATAAGAACACTGCTGAGCAGCTAGCCTATATTTATACACAGGCTGTCTGTGTGCTGCCATTTTAACAGCTCTATTTTAACCACTCAATTTTTTCAGACTTGTTTTTGTCCCCCCTCCTTCCCAGATTGAACAAAACATTACCTTTAATTGTAAAAGAGAAAAACATGTTAACATGTCATGTTAACATTTTCTGGCTTTCATTTTCCAAGACTCTAAAGATAAGGCAAAGACAGTGGAGAAAAGCACTTTTAGGATTTCCAAGGTCTCTGGATTATAAAAAGCTGCAAACAGCCTGAAGCGAAGTAGATGAATGCCCCTAAGAATGCATGGCCTTTAGTAAAGGCCACAATGGCTTCCATTAGCCTTTCACCAAGGTCTCAGGGATCACTGCAAAACATTTTAAGAAGAAATAACTGTTTTTTGTTCTCTTACAACTTACAATAGCAACATGTTTTAGTTATTAAATCTACTGGTGTAGACATCAAGAGCAGAAAGTAACATTTTTATAAAGGTTAAGCCTGTAAAAACTATGAATTTAGTATTTTACACTTAGCACAGCCATTTCCAGCTCCATTTCTTATCATCATGGTCAGAACTGCACCAGAAAAAAAACCAAAAGCTGCTTAACTTTGTTATGAAAGGTTAGAAAATCCCAGATTTAAGGGTCTTAGATTTTAGACATTGCTTCATCTTTCTGTAATACTTGAATAATCAAACTAAAACACCCCAATAAAATTCTGTGCACCCTTTATTCATGTACAAACAGAAATTAATTTCATGAAGCATGTGACTTAGCTGTGATATAATCATTACAGCATGGATCTATGCTGTTGTTTTCAAAGGTATATATCAAGCACTCTGTGAAAAGCCAGACCTACATCTGATAAAAGGACTGCCCTCCATGCATGTTACATCCCACCCATTTTAGCTCATAATCCTGTATTACACAAAAGGAAAGTACCGTAGAGTTTGGTGTTGCTGCAATTGAGGATTAGGGATAGAACAAGACTGCAGAACATTAACATTTTACATATTTTAAAGCCTTCATTTGAAACTGAAAAGCAGTCATTTAAGAGTATTCAATGAAATTGGTAGCATGCCATGTCTGCTCATTGCAATTAGATAGAAAAGCACCTTCCCCATTTGTTCTTTGCATTATATAAAGCATCGAAATGATCACATTCAAGATGAAGAACTAAGTGCTTCAACTACTGTGCTGGTGGTACCTCTAACAGGCTGCCACCTGCCTATCAAATGCCACGGGCCAAGTTGCATGTTGCACCAGGGCCAGCTACTTGGTACACTTCTGAGCCTGTCCGGTACCGCTCCTCTCAACAGTCACTGGCACTGTCCCAGAGCCCCAAAGGCATGGGAGGGGAGAATCATCAGAGGTATGAGGTGTGTCACAGCAATGAGTCAGGGTGCCAGGGGATAAATGGTGTAAACAGAACTGTTCTTAAACCCCGGGGTGCTTATACCACCAGGTATAAGCATCAACCTAGGTAATAAGACTCCACACCCTCCAGTCACTGACTCTCAGGCTTCACTATCAGGTGTGCTAAATGTTCTGCTCAAAGCTACAGTTAAAACAAAATATGATTAGGTCCCCAAAGTCTTCATTATACAGGACTTACTATGCTTTGTTCAAACAGGAACACCCAGGCTTCTATGCCTCTAAACGATCCACAGACTCCCTGAGAGTGCCTTCTAACACATCCAGGGTAAGAGGTTTGCTGCTTTTCCTTTTCTGAGCTTCCATCAACTACAAACAAGCTTTCTGGCATTTCCTGAAATAAAAGTTATACAACATTTAGAGAAAGTAGAGGTTTTCAGGACAGCAGATTTGATGAAGAACTAATTCTGCTTCTGAGAAAACATAGGACTAACTTTATTGGAGCTCCTTCCTCTCTCCCCTCCATGTCACACACAGAAAGGAGAGACTGCTTGTTCTCTCTACCCACAAAGACTACTCTGGGTTTATACCAAGTTTGGGAAATAATTACATTTTAAGTTATTACTTAGAGAAATAATTTATTAGACTCACTGCCTACTACTCCTGTATCACTCCAAGGGTAATTTCATCCCTACAGGTTCCACCAGGACTAAGTTAGTTTCTCTAATCCTTTCAGCCACCTTCAAACAATGAAGCTTTTTGCATCTGCGAGATTATTGCATGAGGATTTCTTCTAGGTAGAGTTGTCCTAGATTCCCAACCTAAGGGTAGTCTCTTTTTTTTAGCTCAGCTTGTATTTCCAGCTATGCCCAATAACAATGCTCTCCCCACCATCTCCACATCAGACTTCACAAATAATTTTTTATGCCCTAAAACATTGCTCAGCCATGTTGTGTTTTAGCAGAAGGCAGGTCCCCCAGCTACATTTGCTGCACTCTCTAAGCTCTTTCCAATTCATCTGTATTTCTCTGGTAGTATCGCATAGATCTAATCCAGACACAAACTTGTTAAAGCTAACACAACATTTGTTGCCTCCTCCCTCTGTTGTTGGCACCTCTTACTGCTGTGAAAGGGAAGTAATCAAAGAATCAATATTAAAACCCTGATAGTCTCTTTTCAACCAGATCAACTAACATCATCTCAGTGATTTATTGACTAGCTGCTTTATTATCACTGTCTGCAAAAACATGCTAAGGTTATTCAAGGAACTGGAATACTTGACTCCAGCTACACAAGAAGAAAAAAAAAAACATATATTGCATAGGCAGCACAAATACATATAAAGAGTAGAAACCATTTTTTGACTGGCTTGACCAAGACAGCACACACTCAGCTCACAGCTTTATTTTACAGTGATCTATCAAGCATGATCCAGCACATAAAGCTAGTCAAGACAAAACCTAAGAGAAGGTTATTCCTGTTACCAGATCTGGGAACCTGGTCTCAAACCAACCTTGAAAGGGCTTTTGTTGTGACTTTTGGTTGGTGACTAAAATCTACTATTTATGAATAGCAACAATGGAAAGATTGAATGTGTTAAGAAGCATTCATACTTGGCTTTTTTTCAGCCTGCCATTTCATTCCAGTTGTGACTCTAGAACAGCCCCAGTTCAGATATACTGTAGCAAGATTCTGCAATTAGGACTGCTGCCATGAAACCAACTCCAACCCTGAGGATACAGGGTTGGCTTCACAACATAAGCTGGAAATGAATAGGGTTTCTTGTGTGATTGCAGAATAATGCTTTATGTCTTTCCTATCTGCAAGACGACATGAATCACTTTCCAGAGGAAAAAATGATTGCAGATACTAATTATATAAAAGGTTATTCTATAGGATACACAAGAAATTCTATTCATGAAAAGATTATGCTGGAGTTAAATAACTGAACAATGACAATCTATTAGGATGGGGACTGCCAGACAGAACTTGACTGACTTGCAAACTGAAATCTAAAAAGCTATTGGACAGGCCTCTACTGCCTCTGAAAGTCAAATTTGGCAAAAATCTTCTTGAGTTCCTATCTCCCGCACTAGGAAAAACATTCTTAGCGATGAGAAGTTAGAAACCACCCTAATATGCAGTAAACTAGCATTTCTGCACCAGCACACAGCATGGAGGTCACCCCACTGAGCTTAAAAAAAGAAAATCTAATTTTGAGGTGACAAGTTATATTAGACAAATCTCATCCTCCAGGATTAAACAAAAAGACAGGAACAACAGTATCTGTCTCCAACAGTGGCTATTTCACAGTGCTCAAGGAATATTGTTTATCTTTCTAACACTATTTCCCAGGAGTACTCTCCTGGCCTCCAACTGTTTTCAACTCAGGAGAATTGGGAAGCGGAATGTGGCTTCTGTATACTTAGTAACATTCAAAGGATTTCCCTCCCATGTGCTTGGGCATCCCTCAGATTCAACAGAAACCTTTTGCATCCAGAGCACTTTCGACAAGACATTTCACCACTTACTATCCCTTCCAGTGCTGTCACTTGGCAGCTTCAATGCAGCAGAATCTTTGACTGAAACAAACACTACCCTCCTCCCTGTATGCACATTGTCCACAGCAGTCCTGGATTTAGAGAATTCCACATCATCCTTCTGCCTTGCCTTTTCTGAGATTATTTGCTCTCACTTAGTTGTTCTGTATAGAAGCAATTTTGCACCTCTGTTCATTTCCACTGCCCCTTATAAGCTTTTTTGGTTCTACTACACACCTTAAGATGCAGGAACTCTAACTGTGCACACTATCCAGAACAATGAGAACCAAATTAAAAATGGATTTTTGATCTGCCTTTCAAAAATTAATATCTAGTGTCACTGTACAGTGCTTTTCCCCTTCCAAGCCCTATTCTTTTCAGATAATACATTCTCAAGTGTCTGTTCTCATAACCACCTAGGTTAATTCATACATTCAGTCCCTCTAACTACTCTTGAAAAAGAATCAATATTCTACTTTGTAAAATGTGCAGGAACCTACTGATAGAATAATCAACATAAGATTATTAGACCAAAATTTTCTTACGGTCTCAGAAGAAAGGTTAGGAGAGAGGCAACAGCAATGATCAAAAAGTCTTGAACAGCTTGTTCATGAGGAATGACTGAGCAGGATCAAGCGTTTCAGAATGGAAGAGAGATGACTTTGGAATAATATGATAATCTTCTACAAAATCATGAATGGCATGGGAAGGCTAGACAGGGTCTGATTGCTCACCTTCTCCTCCAACACAAGAACTAGGTGCAATCAACCAATGCTACAGGAAGTAGGTTAAAAGAAGCACTCATGCAGGTAACCTGTGAAGCACCTCATTAAAGGCTGACATAGAACCTGAATGGTTCTGAGGAACCAAAGGGTCATGTTTTAATACTTATCTGTCAAAGTATACTTCCTTTTGCTTGAGCATCACTTGATGCCCTTTAATTCTTGGCATGTTCAGGTGACAAATGGAACAATTGTTTCCTATTCCCATGGTTGCAGATTGCTATCACTACCTCTCCTCTTTCATTTGTTTTCCAGGCTATGCTCCAGTTTGTGTGGTTACTGTTTTTACAAAAACTGCTTCAACGTGTTCGCTCTTCTGTGTCTTTCCCTAATTTTACTACAACTCTTTGCAGAGGGGAAAATATCTGCCCCCAACTTTTAGGGGGGAACGTTACCATTACACAAGTGTACCATGTATTTATACCATGGCATTCTGTTTTTCTCCCTCTCCATTTCCTAAAGATCTCTGTCATGTCTATTTGGCTGGTGTTTTGTTTGTTGGTTTTTTTTTTTATGAACTACTGCTGAGAACATTTCAGAGAGCTTTATCTGCATTACTGAAAAGATCTCTTTCCTGAATGGCACAGATTCTTAAGAGTTCATCATTGCATAGACACAGTTGTTTCTCCCTGCACACATTATTTTATATCTACTAGGATCAAGTACCACTTGTCTACGACCAAGCACTGTGAGAATCTTCTGCAACTCCATCCAGCTTTTGCTTTTGCTCCCCTAATGTTGTGACTTTCAGCACATCCTGTCACTTCATTACTCAGCCTCTCTTACAAATTATTTCTAACTATGTTGAGCAACACCAGCCTGAACACAGATGCCCTGTAGCATTCCCCTAGTGGTTGCTCTTCACTAGAAAAACTGACAGTTCTTCCTGCACTTTAACCAGGTATTAATTTCTGAAAAAAAGCTATGCTCCTACTCCACAACAGGTCATTTCCTTTAAGAAGCACTAACAAAGAACTTTGTTAAACATTCCCTGAAAATCCAGAAACAGCAGTATACTCGCTTGTTTCGTAACTTGTTGTCAAACAGCTTCAAATAACTTTACCAGTTGAAGCTGGACTTCAGCATTCTTAAGTAAACCATGAAGGTCACTTGTCAAGGCATGCTTCCAAGTAGACATGACCTTGAGAATCACAGTCTGTGACAGGATGATAATACTGCTTTGCAGTCAGTATGGGTTTGGAGAAGTCAACTTTTACAGTAGGAAATCTGTTTCAGTAAATTTACCCTAAAAACAAATAATAAATCCCCCAGTACTAACATAAATACAACTTCTCCATGTTTACAGTAGCAAGGTAAAGCAAGCCCAACACAAAAAAGGTTTGGACTACTATCACTAACAATAGCCTACACTGTTTTTAAAAAATAAACCTGGCACTAGACTCTACTGTTCTAAAATACTGACTTGCAGTTAGTGGAGGCAGTATTATTCAGTGGAATTATTTCTGGTTAAGTCACAGTGTTATCTAATACCCCCGTGCTGCTATACCCTTCCCAAACACCACTATGCAGGAAGGATCCTTGAACAAAAATACACTAGAAACTCTGTTGTGGAGAACCAGTGCGTGTGCCTTGCACAGCTTGTCATTATGGATACCAGCTGGGGAGGAGAAGAGTTAAGAGTATCAAGAAAGATTTCACCCTTTTCAACTTTTCTGAAATACCTTTCTTCAAGTTTCCCTTTGCAGAGAGACTTGGAACTAAAACTGACCAGACAGGAATTTGTGCCCCATGAGACTGGTTTCCAGTTAAACAGATGAGACAGCAAGAGAGTAAAAGCTCACGCATTTTTTCCACATAACACCAATCTGTTAAGTATAAATAATTTGCCAACTGATTATTGTTCCAGCCCCATGTCTGTATAGAGCATCCATTTAGTCTTAGCTCATTTAGCAGACCCTCAATACATTAACAAATGTTGAAGCTTAGCAAAGCATAAGTAAAAATAAATAAAACAATTATAGGAGGCGTAAGCCTATCTGAGCTTTGTCATGCTGACAGAAAATAAAGTGACCAACCAGGAAACATGGGACATAAATGAGCTTCAAAAGCACATAATTGGCAAGGCTCAGAGCAGAGGTTGGAAAGCTTCATTAAGTAACATGTCTCTCAGCTGTTTATAACCTTACATGGAAAGAGATAATTTCCTATTAGCAAGATAGATTTATTTTCCCTGGAATTAGTTAATTTAGTATTAACAGAGTCCAATTACTTTACACAAATTCAAGTGGTTTTATTAAAGTGTTAAGATAACTAAGGAAGAGTTGTGTCCAAAACGTCATTCCCCCAGTCATTAACCTTTGTTGATACTGATTCTCTGAAACCATCTTGGAAACTTACTTCTAAGTTCAGTAAACTTTCTCCTGTAGCAGACTAGCTTTCTGATAGCGATCTGCAGAGTAAGATAAATTTTTAATTTAATAATAACTAAACCAATTTTTTCCATTCATTGCCCATCTATTTAGAGCTCATACACTTCACATTGCTGGTCCTATCTGGCTTCCTCATCTGTACCACACTGTGCTTTTATTCACTTACTTCCTCATGCAGTCAAGATTTCTGGTAAAGTTCTCCTTGTCTAATGTGACAGTCCCTTTCTCCGTGGCAATCCGGTTCCCAGCCCATACTGGTCCCCAGCTGGAGTACTATAACTCTTCCATAGGTCAGCAGTGAGAACAGGGAAATGCCAAGCAGGGGAGAAATGCTCCAATGCTGTGCTGCATGCTGATCCTCTCCTCTGAGGCATAATCACAGGAGTAAAAAGCAAGCAGTCATTTCCACCAGTCATACCTTCCACAAGTCCATTCCTGCCAGCATCCACCTCATGCTCTGCAGGGAGGCAGCTGTGGAAACGTAACAAATTACACCAAAAGGTGCAGCATGTCCCAGCATTTAAGAAGTTTGGCACTGTTACAGCTTTTAATGCTTATGACTTTGGCAAGCCACACCAAAGGCACAGAACAGTGTGATCAAAGAAACACATAATTTAAGGGAGCATAACTTTCCTATCCCCTTTCCGCTAAGAAGGAAAAAATTAAGGCTATTTTAGCAGGACATCCCAGTAAGACACAGGAAGTAATTTGTCCTGTATCATTAGTAACCCAGAAAGCTTTAAAAAAAAAAAAGCCAACAAAACAACAACAAAAAACAACCAAACAAAAACCAAACAAAAAAACCCCTCCATTATTTTTTTTTCCTGTGCCTTTAAACAGAAGCCAACTAAAAAGGCAAATGATATGCACAAGAAACAGAAAACCAGATAAATGTAAAGATTTACTTATTCTGGTTTGAGTGAACAGCAGTGTTCACATCCATGAATATGAATATTCATTAAAATGAATAGTCATGTTTAACAAATTTGCTTCCTTCATGTGTGACATCAAGTATTGCTTCCTGCATCCTATTAATGTAATAATTGTTATTGTAAAATAGTAATTTCTCCATAAGTACAGTATTTACAAGCTGCTTAAACATTAACCTGTTTTCCAATATTGTCCTCATTTTAACATGCAAAAATTGTGGCAAAAAGAATAACAGTTTTTAATGTTTAGAGCCTGATTTTCCAAAATATGTGACATTACAGAGTGTTTCACAGCACATGCTCAGTTCCAACTTCCCTTACAGTTGTACATCAGAAATTCTGCAAATCAGATCCAGGGACATAAGCAGCAGAGGAAATACAACACTGAAGTCTGTGGAAGACACTTGTGCCATAATACACATGAAACCAGTTCTTCAAGACAGCACTTGACTTAATTATGAATGAGAAATTTCCCTTCCTTCCACAGTTCTATATTGCTGTACAGCTTGACAGAAAAGGAAAACAGAATTTAAGGTCTGATTTAGTCTTCAAAACAGTTCTGTGCAACAGGAGAAAGCCTAGTCTATTGAGGAAGAACAGCATGCAATCACTTAAGCATAAACAGTATTGAAAACATTTATATAAAAGGAAGTGAAGCAAGACTACACAGAAACCTCTGTGCTGGACCAAGAGAAGTCAAGTCCAGAGGTACTGTTTAAAGTCAGGTTTTCCATGTCATTCAAGGGGGTAGAGGTGCCCACAGGAGGGGTAGATAAAGGTCCTTATAAAAAAGCCAAACAAATCACAAACAAAATCAAAATACAAACACGCAGCCCCCCAAATAAATTTTAAAAATGAACACAAAAACAATCAGACAAAAAGAAAGCAAAAAACAAAAATCCCCAAACAAACAAACCCCCCCCCCCAAAAAAAAAAAAACCCACCAAAGCCAAACCAACCAACCAAAAAAAACCACACAAAAAAACCCAAAACTGAACCAAATCCCACCACAAATTATACTGTGCAGCTTCATATTTGCACCTCAGGGCAATGATTGTTAGACCACGGGACTCCTGGACAGAGATTCCTGAACTGCCCGAGCCACAATATTCATCACCTGCTCCACAGACTGCAGCTGAAGGAAATGAAATAGATGTTTTACCAGTGAATTTCTGTAGCATTTGGCAGTCACACATCAGTCAGCTGTAGCCTGAGGCACTTTGCCCATAGCTACCTTTAACACTGGACCTCTGCACATTATGAGTGCAAAATATTATGACGCATGACAGTGGTTGCAAAGGTCTAGGTAGTGGAAACTGACTACATGTCATCAGGGAATTAAGCTTTTTTATATGAAGTCAAGTGTAAATCAGTCTGAACTGATACACAATGTTACCATTTCCAGATATATAAATACTGAAAGAAACAAACAACTCAGTTTTCTTGCTTCAGTGTCCCACAACCCAGCAGGCATTAAATACATAATTTTACAAAACCCAGAGAAGTCTAGCAGTACTGACAAACTCTTCAAAGTTCTCATGAAAATAAAATTCCCCCTACATAACCTGCGAAAGCTCGAGTTTCACAAAAAAAAAAAAAAGGCAGCTATTTTAAGCAAACGCTTGGAAAAAAATATTTCCTGAAGCAGCTATCAGATCACATCAGGTAAAGCCATGAGACCATCACCAAGAAAAATGTGTCTGGCCTTTCAGGCAGCAGTTCAGAAGCAAACAATTTAAGGACTATCTGCCTCTTCTCTAGAAGACTTTCCTTTCCAGGAAAGATGGGGGCACAGAAAAGCATGTCTTCCAGGGCTTCCTTCTTTAGTGTGAAGAACCGAGGTAATAAAATTAGTAGCGGTCTTAAAAATATTTACATTACTTGAGACCAGTACAGTCTGATGACCTTCAAAGATAATTACTCCAGCAGGAACACGTCCCTCGGTAAATCATTCCATTAGTTATTCAGTTTTACAAGTTTATGTCCAACTTAGTCTTGGATTTGTCTGTCCATGAACCAAGAAGTCTTGTAGCCAAAGCTTTTTCACGCACAAAAAAATAGTTCAGGGAAAAACAAAACAAAAACAAACCGCAACACCATAGAAACACCAAAACCCCAACCACCTACTTTCAGGACGACGTATTAACAGCTGCACTTAACAAGATCAAAAGTCCAGCTACGCAGGGTCCTGAGGCAAACGTTCACAAAACAAGGACTGCTTAAGCAGAGGTGATCTTTTATCGGCGTTAACCTCCTGCTTTACAACAAACAGCTTCGGGCCATCCCGAACTGGAAACTACACCCAGATCACGGTGCTTAAAAGCCGTTATGCCGCTCACCGCTTTGTCAAAACTCTTTCGAGACAATTTATAGCCTCAGCCTCCACACCACCACGTAGTGCTGGTTTTCAAAACTTAAACGCGAGCGATGCAAGAAGTATTTCCTCCCTCTCCACCCTGCGTGTTACCCACTAACTCCATTCAATCACTGCTTCCCACAACCGCGGCTCAGCCCGTCTGCCCCCAACACCCTCCCCGAAACACACCGTCGCTACCCGCCAGACCCCACGGCGGGACGGCGGACCCAGCCCTGCTCCGCACACTGCTCCCGCCGGGCCGGGCCGGGCCGCTCGGCCCGTAGCTCTCCCCAGACCTTGTCAGCGCCAGCACCGCGACCCCCGAGACACGCTGCGCCAGCGGCGGGACAATTCACCGCCGACAGACAATGCGCAGCCGTCCCCCAGCCCGGGGCCTGCCCGACACCTGCCTCCGCCATGGGGCCCTGAGAGAAGAGCAACCGCTGCCCCCCGTCCCGGGACATTCGGCGGCCGCTCGGCCCAGACGCCACCGCACCTCTGCATCGGCGCCCGACCCTCGGAGGCCCCGAGCCCCCCCTCCCCCAGGCCCTGGGAGCGCTGCCGCGGCCCTCCCGCCCCGCCTCACGCTGCCCCGCACTGTACCTACCCACCGGGGCACCGTCTCGTCCCATGCCGGCGCGGCCGCTCCCGCCGCCGGGTGCGCTCTGCTAACCCTCCCTAGCCAGCCCCTTCCGCGCGGCAGGAGGCCCCGCCCCGGAGGCGCGGCGAGCGGCAGCCCCTGGCGCGCAGGTCGAGGCTGGGATGTTGAGGGGGCGGTGGAATGGCCGCTGCCCGCCCGGGTGGGAGGAAGGTGGGGGAAGATCGCTCCCGCCCACCCCACGCGCGTGCACGCGCCGCGCTCCTCCCAGCCGCCGGTTCTGCCGTGAGCAGTCGGGTCCCGCGTCCCCTCGCCTCAGCGCCGTGCCCCTCGCCACCCGCCGGCCCGGGCCTGCGGTTCGCCAGGACTCAGCGTCTCGGCGGCTCCTTATTCCCCCAGTCATTCGAGAAATCCAGCAACACAGTTGCTCCATCTCTTGGCTTCAGCGGGTTTACATCTCTCTTTGGCTCCAGGCCAGTAGTAATGCCCTCCAGCAAAACAGCGTGATGAGTGCCTCTGGGAAAAGGTAAAAGTTAAGGAGGGAAAAGAGCCAAAGTGCAACTGGAAGGGGAAGGCAACTGACACACCTCAGTGGCGAGGCCCAGAGCAGGCCTAGTGTTGACAGTGTGTTTTGCTGCACTGCAGGTCCTGGTTTTGTATTGCAATTATCAGACACAGTACTGGGGAAGGAGGTGCCCAAAGATACCAAAACACGGCTGCAGGTAAGTCTTGTGATGTTTAGGCCAACGTCATGGGGTCTTTTTCTAAGCGAGCTTTGAACCTTTGCTTGGTTTCAGCAGCCTCTTCCTTCAGTCACCCACATGGACACCAACCTGCTAGCCCGTGCTCCCTTACAGCTTAAAGGGGCATCTCAAAATCTCAGTTGGAACACATCAGATTTGTGTCTTGCACCTCCAGTTTATCTCCCTCTCCTTCACAATAAGGACATAATGTCTCCCACCACTTCTCCCTTCTAAGCCATGCTATCCTGCCCCAAAAGTCATCTACAGATGCCTCCCTTTTGCTGTTCTTCATTTTAGTATCTTCTAAAAGTGCTAAAAAGCACCTGATAGGAAAGTCTCCCTCATTCCTTTCTCAGAGATGAGGGAAGCAACCCAGTCATCCACAGCTCCTTCATTCTTCCTTATTTGTCTGGAGAGGAAAACCGAACTATTTCCATGGCTCTAAATTACCACAGTTAATTCTGGAAAAAACAAACAAACAAACAAAGCAAAAACACTAAAACAAAACCTGAATACGTTACTGGTCAGTGCAGGTGGACAACAGCCAAAAGGGCAAAACCCTCCCACCCAAACAACCCACTGATCTGAGCCTGTTTCTCATGATTCTTCCCTTCTTTGCCTCACAGTTCCTTTGCAGGACGGGATGTGCATTTGGTCACTTCAGAGAAGTGCAGGTCCTGTGCTGTAGGACTGGACAACCAGACACAAGAGACACACATGAGCATGTCAGGGAAAGGGAATGTGACTGCAAAGCCCAATCCATGGCCATACCTGTGTTAGTCATGTGATGGAAGAGAGCCGCACTTCAGTCACATGGTTTTTTAATAGTCTTGAAGGATTGAACAAAATTACAGTAATATAGTTAAGCATTAACTTTGTACTACTTACCCTGTAAATAGTAGCCTGGCTGTTTACCTTTGAGGTCTGACTGCTGTGGAAAGTTCAGAGCGGTTTTGGTCAGTGAACACCCAGATTTAAATTAGGGATGTTGAGATGCATATTTAGTACAAATACTAAAATGCTACAGCATGAAAAAAAACCCCACAAACCTACAGACTTTACTGTGCATCAGCTTACTTGGGTTAAGTGACGCATGGAGTATGAGACATGAGTCCAAGCTAACAAACCCAGGAATTAAAATTACAGTATCAGCTTAACTTGACTGACTGGGGATGAATTTCGGTAGGGAGAAGTATCTGCTGGCACTCTCAGGAAGCCCCCCCCCCAAGATAGTGTATCTTGGTTAAGGTGATATCTTCCAGAGACTCATGGACCTTTTCAGTCTTTCACCCACTTCCTTTCAGGAAGAGTGGCAAAGACATGGTGAATGCAAGGGGCTGCCATTCTTCCACAGAGAAACTACAAAGCTTTCCCAGGAGATGCACTGGACTGACTGAGCATTATGATCAGTTAAGTATCAGTGGAGTTAGTGACAGATCTTGGTTCACCTGGTAACGATTTTGTCTGTGCTCTTACTCTAAAGATCTGTGGGGATTGGAGGCCAGAGGAACTTTCCCCTTCATTTCAGCTGGGCTTGGACAAGAGCCCCAAAGAACACAGAGTAACCCAAAATTGTGAAACTGTGAAATATATTAGCGAACATTTGTATTTTCTTAGTATCAAAAGAAAGGCCATTATGTAATGCTTGCTACTGTAGGAGAATAGGAATGTCTGCTTGGTTCCATGATTACAGGGTAAGTAGTAGCAAGTTAATACTTAACTATGTTGTTGTAATTCTGTTCAGTCCTTCAAGACTGTTAAAAAAACCCCCAAACCCAACCTCTAACAGTAGAAAAAGTCTGGAATGGTTTTATTATGTGACACACAAATACCACCCTACGATCCAATTCACTGCCCTTCAAAGTAAGGAAACTGGTGCTTTCCGAAAGAGGAAGCCTGACATTCTGTTAGAAAAAGTAACCGTGCCCAGTACCTCACTCTGCCTTCTGCCTCTGCCCTGGTAAAGTCACCGACTGTTCCTGTCCTTGCGTGTTACAAAGTTACAAGACACTTGACTATGCTAAAAATACGCATGCCCGATGCTGGACCGGCAGGACAAGAGCACAATCATAGAATGTGTTGGGTATATCCTTTGCAAATCCAAACCCGGTCTTTTGTTGGCACAAGCGTCAGGTGAAAGCATGCTCAGCCCCTGCTCGCTCCGCTCTGCCGCCGCTGCTCCACCACCGCTTTGCTCGCGTGATCTTTATGCCAGGCAATGAGAAAGAAGTTAAGCTTGTGCTGCTTCCCTGCCCGGCTGGCAGAGGTGCGGGCTGTACACCTAGGGCTCTGGTGAGAGGGACAGTCGTTTCTGCAGGGTAGGGGGGAGTTCTGCAGCGTCTCAAGCAGTCTGTGTACCCTCTGCAGGGCCTCCCACCCCACTAAAAAGGCGTTGAATGTGCAGAGCATTCCGCTCTGCGTGTGACAGGCCTTTTTGGTTTACTACTGACCGCTGCACTAATCGCCGTGAGTTCTTCTCCCCAAAGCGAGCGGAGCCGTTGCGCAGGTCCCAACTGCCCGTAGCGTGACTCATCCCCACGGGTGCTGGGGAGAGAGTCGGACAGCGCAGCGGCACCCCCGGGCCAGTCTGACAGCGGGTGATCTGGGAGCGGCCTCGGCAGGCCCGGGCACGCGTGTCCGTGACCGCACCGAGGCGTGGAACACTCTCCGGACAGCTGTCGGCCCGCCAGACGGGCCGGGGACGGTGGCGCGTCCTCCCAGAGGCGGCAGCTGCTCGGCCACCCGCCAGCCCCGCCCTTGGGCGGTGACGGAAGCGGGCGGTGACGCGGCGGTGACGCAGAAGGCGCGCGCGACGCCTGCGCGGCGAGGGAGCGGCGGCGATGAAGGTGGCGGTGGCCGGGTGCTGCCATGGCGCCCTGGACAAGATGTACGAGACGTTGGAGCTGTTGCAGCGGCGGCATAACGTGCGGCCCGATCTGCTGCTCTGTTGCGGAGACTTCCAGGCCGTGCGCAACGAGGCGGACCTCCGCTGCATGGCCGTGCCTGCTAAGTACCGCCACATGCAGACATTCTACCGGTGAGTGTTGCCCGGCCCGGCCCTGTTCCCCTGGGGCCCAGCCCGCTCTGCTATAGCGGCTGCCGCCGTGTCTCCGCAGGTACTACTCCGGCGAGAAGAAGGCCCCGGTCCTCACGGTGTTTATCGGCGGGAACCACGAGGCATCCAACCACCTGCAGGAGCTGCCCTACGGTGGGTGGGTGGCGCCCAACATCTACTACCTCGGTACGGTCCCCCGCCGGCCTTTTCCCGTCCAGCCCCTTGCCCTGCCCTGGCCCCGGCCCCGCCGCGACGAGCCGCGCTTCCATCTTCCCTAGGTTACGCGGGTGTGGTGCGGTTCCGCGGCGTGAGGATCGGCGGCATCTCGGGCATCTTCAAGTCTCACGACTACCGAAAAGGTATGGTGGCACAGAGCGGGCCCGGATGGGTGGGCAGCGGTGGGTGGAGAACTGGGCCCGAGCTGCCGAGTGAGGGTCTGGGTGTTTTTCCTGTTTTCTGAATTGACTTTTGTGCTGGTAACTCTTCTTGTCTTGATACGTGGATTTTTCTGGAGGTGGTAGATGTGTCGGTAGCTGCCTGGCCACCACAGCAGGGAGCAGTACACCTCTTGAATGTCGTTGTTGAAGCAGTCTTGATTTTTCCATAACAGTATTCTTGCAGTGTGCAGTGCAAGGCTGTTTAGTTTCCCTTGTGTGAAACAGTCAGTTTGCATGTATGATACCGTATTAATATACTGTCCTGAGCAGAGGTGTAGTGCTAGTACATCTTGAGATTGGTTCCTCCTGGTTACATCTATTCAAGAGTCCTTCCTTGAAAGGCTCTCTATCAGCAGACAGAAATCTTGTCATAGATGATACCTGCTATCAGCAAATAGAAGATAGTTTAGTTTTTGTGAGCTCTTCAACACAAGAGGACACAAGAGATAGTGATCTCTTAGTAATATACTGCTTCAGAGATGCTTTGCAAATGGCTTTCAAGCTGCAAAGTAATGAACTAATTTTCTAGGACTTTAAATTCTAATACCTATTAATGCTAATTAAATTTGTTATCAAACATGCTGTTTGCACACGGGAGATGAGACATATTTGTCAACAGTGCTAACTGTTAAAAAATTATTTTTTTTTTCTACTTATTCTTAAGACTACATAGGAACTTTGCTAGGCATTCAGGTTTTTTATTACACAGCTAAGTTGGCAACTACATCCCTTTTGACAGAGTTTGTATTTGTGTTTCCAGAGTCTGTGGTGCCTCTGGGCAGTTACAGGCATGTTTAAGCTGCTGCTGAATATGTTAAACTGCTGAATATGTTTCATGGTTGGTGGCAGCACTCTTGAAGAAACACAAAAAATCACAGCCTCAGTGGGCTGAGTCAGGAGTCAGATCTCATCCAGTGCTTTATGATCTGGTTTATACTTCTGTCTGAACTATTACATGCTAACTTATGTTCTGATTGCTGACCGCTCATCGTGCCAGCATGTGTGTGTACGTAGCTATGACAGTAGATACATATGCATGTGGTTATGCAGCGTAAATGTGGATATAGGAGGTGTGGGGAAGTAAGGAGGGGAGTTATCTCACCAGAGATGTACAAAACCTTATTCAGGAATTAAATATGTAAGTATTTCCTCTAGAAGTTACTTGTTTCAAACAGGTCCTGGATTTAAAATATTTGAGCATTTCTTCACTCTCTAGAATAGTTATTGTTGTAGACATGTTTTTGCAACATATTTGCTTCACATAAAACATCTGTTGGTATAAGCTTCATGTAAAGAAAATACTGTATCATCTTTGATTATTGGCGGCCTTGTATTTGTTATTGCTCTAGGTGTCTGTATGACCCCAGCGAGTTAGCTTGCAAACAGTGTTAGGAGGGAACAATTGATTCAGGCAGCTACTCTTTTTTTTTTTTTTTTTTTTTTTTTTTTTTTTTTTTTTTTTTTTTCTTTGCCCTTTTGATTTCCACAACCCACACCACAAAAAATTAAACACCTCTACCAGG
>JANIJG010001965.1:0-13057 GCA_024611175.1 Megaceryle torquata | reverse complement strand
CCCCCCGGGGGGTGTTGTGAAAAAGGTTGGGTGGGGGAAAATGTTTTTTAGGCGGACTATTTTTTTTTTTTTTTTTTTTTTTTTTTTTTTTTTTTTAATGTTTCAGGTCACTTTGAGTGTCCACCATACAACCAGCAAACAATTAGAAGCGCTTACCATGTGAGGAATATTGAAGTCTTCAAACTTAAGCAGGTTAGTGAATTTTTTTTTTTTTCTAAATAGTTTTCATCACTTTAGAACTTAAAGCTGCTCTGGCCAAGTATGTTATTAGATAGCAAGTCTTGCCAACCACTCCCAGCTAATCTAACAGGCCATTTTATGATGGCTGTTGTTTCATTGTTGTTCCTGATGAGTATTTCCTTAAACACTTTGCTTAGCAGGGCAAACTTGATCTGAATCAGGCACCAGCAGGTGTGGTTTTGTTTGTTTTTATTTTTTTTATTGTTGGATAAGAGTCACAGAATGGAAGGTATTCTAGCTATACACCTCTGTTCCAGCTTTGGGAAGACAGATGCTACCTTGTCTATCATGCAGGCTGGTTGGTCCAAAGTTAACTATTCAAAATTGAACCAGCTGAATAATCTGATCCTAAATTCCTGATTGAAGTATTTTTGACTCCAGGGTGAGAAATTCAAAGGACTTATTAGCTTTATTGTTAAGTTATTGCTTACTCCCTGCTTTGTCACAAGGCTACTCCATTTGGTTGAGGTTGTGGTATGAATACATGTACTTGTAAGCATCTTGGAATGAT
This sequence comes from Megaceryle torquata, assembly GCA_024611175.1. Lineage (NCBI taxonomy): Eukaryota > Metazoa > Chordata > Aves > Coraciiformes > Cerylidae > Megaceryle > Megaceryle torquata. Next base: position 12,306 of record JANIJG010001965.1, on the reverse strand, counting down.
TATTGCACACTTAAGCGTTCAGTAGATATAGAGATACTGAACACAGGACATAGACTTGCTGTCATTGTGGAGTCTGATGCATTTCACTGTAAGTGTCTTACTGTTTGGACTCAGGTTTCTGATACAGCTGATGGCAATATGCTGAATATCAAGATGGGCTTAAGAGTGATTAAACTTCTGAGGGATGCTTCCTTTGTGGAGGAATATTGTGCTTAGCCATTATCCCTTTTAATCAAAGCTTTAAGAAATCTTACGAGGAAGAAGATGCCTTTGATTGTGCGTAGAGAACTTTCTCTCTAGCTGCAATTTTTTAGTCTTTTTCTGAGTGCCTGACACATACTCTGATAATGTGATCTCTTCTACAAGCAGTATATATAAACCACAGCTGACTTTCTCAAGAAAGTGTAGTACAAACCATGGGGACTAGAGAGAGTCCCTTGACAACTTCAAAGGCCCCCTGAAGGATGGGGCTCAGTGATATACTTACTTGCTTTGGAGGTGAGGTTGTTGAACATGTTACACAGGTTCCATCTTGTGCTGTGTAATTTTGGAACCTCTATCATACGTATTTTACTTATGTGGTTTATTTATACTGTGTGCATTTTGGCTTGACAGTTAAAGCGTCCAATTGATATATTTATGTCACATGACTGGCCAAGGAGTATATATCACTATGGAAACAAGAAACAGCTTCTTAAAATGAAATCCTTCTTCCGTCAAGAAGTGGAGAGCAACACATTAGGAAGCCCTGCTGCTTCAGAGCTGCTGCAGCATCTGAAACCCACCTACTGGTTCTCAGCACATCTTCATGTTAAATTTGCAGCTTTCATGCAACATCAGGTAAAGGGGGGGAGGAGGAAATCATGTGTACGTCCCAAGCACATTTTGGAATTCCAGTGCACGTAATCATATCCAGAAAAGCAATTTCTTAATGTTTTTCCTCAGCTACTAAAATTAATCTTAACACCACTTAATGTTTTACAGTTTAAGATTACTAGCTTATGTAAGTTAGAGACATTGTAAATCAGTGGTATAACTACCTATTCAGGGACAGTGTGAAATAGCGAGCATTACTGCCCTTGAAACTTTTTAAATTAATTTTATAGAAAAGCACTCTCCCACTTTATTAGGAGACAACCTCAAAACAAGGTGATAAAGAAGTGACTGAAAAGAAAATAGCAGTTAACTGGGGATGGGAGGATGCCTGTAGTAAGACTTGGCAGACAGCCTCAGTAAAGGCAAAAACCAGCCTCTCTAGGTTGAAGCCTCTCTTGTTTTGAGCTATTCCTGAAAGCAGTGTGACATGCTATGCCTATGTGCAAGTTATGTACCTGTAACAGGACTGTTTCTTATGGTAAAGTTTTTCCTTTTTTTTTTTTTTTTTTTTTTTTTTTTTTTTTTTTTTTTTTTTTTTTTTTTTGCTTCAAGACTGTGTGCTTAGCTGCCTTGGTTAAGGATGGAATGTGGCTCTGGCTTTATCTTGCTTTCATCTGCATCTAGCTCCCTGTTAAGATTTCCAGTGAAGTCTGTCTTTCTCTTTGGCCTTCCCTCCCTTTCTTATAATCCAATGCTGATTTTCTATTTCAGAAAGTCTTTTTCTGTATAAATTATGCATTTAAATCCCTTTATATAGCTTGTTTAGAATAGTCAAGTTTCAGAGAATTGCTAATGATTGTATTAACACTTTGTTTCCTAGACAAACTCCAAAGAAGAGCTACCAAAAGCAACAAAGTTTTTGGCTCTGGATAAATGCCTGCCACACAGAGACTTTCTGCAGGTGATGACCATGTGCAGTGGGTTTTAATTTTTTAAGTACTTCACTTGTCTGGACTGCCAAGTGCTGTGCTTAGATATAAGCTGATTTCTAATAAATGGAGGAATTGGGGAAAAAAAAAAAAAGAGGAATTATGCAGGTGTGGAATGGTCTTTGTATAATAACTGTGTTGAGATAAGCAGACCTTGTGTCCTATCATATAGGTGCAGTGTTTGCTTATTCCTACCATTTCCTTCCACCTTAGAACAAGTACTGAGTTAATGGAAGGAGTAGCTCTATAAACTGAACTGAGCCTTCTCTTGTGGGGTGTGTGTTTGTTTTGAATGTCCAGCCTAAGAAGAAAGCCCATCTTCAGGCTCTTCTTTCATAGTTTAGTTTGGTTCAGCTAGTGCCTCTTTCTTCAGATCTGGATTCATGAATTCAGGCAAGATTGAGTCCTGAGTTCAGTACTGTAATTTCCTCTCAGTAGTGTGAATTCCATCAGGAATTGGTGCACATTTCTAGGAGAATGGCTCTGCTGCTTCTTGTTTGGTGCATATCTTGTCTAGGAAAGGCAGTGGACAAGTAGGAGGTCTAGGCTGTGGGAATTTCCAAAATGAGTGCCAGACTGATTTGCCAAGAGCAGAACAATGCTCATGCCTGTGGCCTGTGTATGCTTCCTGGGGTGCCATCTGCAAAAACTCGACTCAATGGATCTAAAATCCTTTGCCATGAGAGAGAGCTGCTGACAGTATGTACTTCAAATGCAGTCAAGTGTTTTAGCAGTCCTACTTTAAAGTAATTTGTTAATTTTAAGGGTTCTTTATCTGTGCTTTGGATATGTGGCAAGATCCATTTGCCTTTGTAACTACTTTTGAAGATGGGAGAGAGTATGAACTTTTGCTGTGCAAAGGTACACTGGGTTACTAGTCCAAACTTAAAATTCTGTAGCAAAACTGATCTGGAGTAGTACTACATCTAGCAACATGTTGATCCACCTATGTAACTCTGGTTTAAAGTCTATCTCTCTTTTTTTTTTTTTTTTTTTTTTTTTTAAACTGCATTAGAAGGTTTTGTTATTTTATGGATTTTAAATCAGAACCTGACTAGTATACTTTGGATAAACTGAATGGTTTGATTTGGCTTAATGTCACTGTTACAGTGAGATTTGTATTTCAATTTGTCAGCTGTTGAAAGAGTTTAAAAACACTTCATGTTAATTTCATTGCTGTGCTAAGAATGCCTGCTTAGCAGAATAACTGTTGCTATCAATTCTCAATATATTTCCATTGAGAAGATGGCATGAATTTGAGAGCAGGCAAATTCTGGTTTCTAAGTTGCATTAACTGTCCAATAGCTGGTATTCGGGAGAAGGATGTTCAGCTTTTTAATTGCTCTAAGCTAAAACACAGAGATGCCTTTTACCTTTGTTGATTGTCATTTCTTACTCCCTTATTACTACAAACTTTTCTATAGGGCTAACTTGAGAGGACTTGTTCAAGATCACTAGCTCAGTGTACTTGAAATGTAATTAAAACTCTGTACCATGAAAGTAGCACTTCAAACTTTTTAATGTTTCAGGTGTCAAGAGAAGTAACTCACCTCATCTGTTTTCTGTGGTTTGTTTTTGTGTGTGTCTTTGTTAACAGATAATAGACATAGAGCACGATCCTTCTGCAGGTGACTCACTGGAGTACGATGCTGAGTGGATTGCAGTCCTCAAGGCCACCAACAGTCTTGTTAATGTGACTCAGAGCTCATGGAACATGCCCGAAAAGAACGCTCTCCATGCAAAGTAAGTTGTGTGCAGAGGGGAAAGTGTGGCTTTGCTGGACTGAAAGTAGACTTAGCTCAGAGTTGTGTTTCTCTATTCTGCAGCCTGTAAGACTTGCTAAATGCCTTGGAAAACAAAGTGTCTGGTGACAAGAGTTGTACTCTGGAGCATAGAACTTCTTTACTGCTCTACATATGGGCAGTTAGTTTTGTTTTGTGAACTTAAATACCACAGTTTGAGGGGCAAAAAATATATGGTGGCCGATCATCCTCTCAGTTACACTGAGAGACTGTAAATGAGGCTGAATTATGTGAGTGGGCAGGTAAATGCTTATTGGGTGAGTTTGTATAATACAAATCCTTGGTGGGGAGAAGGGAATCCTAGTATTGACAAAAGGCAATATACTCTTCTGAAAAATCATTTGAGAAATTAGGCGGCTGTTGTAAGATTAATTTATTATCCATCTTTAAAAGTTTCTCTATGCAGTGGAAAAGGAAAATACCTTTTGACAAGCTGCATTTGTTGTAACTTTATATGCTTATTTAGGTGGGATTACAGTGCGACAGAAGAAGCCATCAAAGAGGTGTTAGAAGAGCTGAATCATAACCTCAAAATTCCTTGTAACTTCACATTGACAGCTGCTTGTTATGATCCCAGCAAGCCCCAAAAACACGTGGAACCGGTTCATACCATCAATCCACAGACCACTGAGTTTTGTGCTCAGTTTGGCCTTACTGACATCAATGACAGGATCCAGCAAGCTAAAGAAGAGGGCTCAGTACGAGGCGAATATGAAGAGGAGGAGGATGAAGAGGATGCGGACAGTACTGGGTCAGCAGAGGAACCCAGTGAATATAATACAGATAATTCTGGACTTTCATCCATTAATCCAGATGAAATTCTGCTGGATGAAGAAGGTGGTGATGAAGATTTGAGCACATGTTCTGTAGATCCTTCCCCTGATCATGCTCCTGACTTTTCTACAAGTTTTTCTGACATCCGGGTCATGCCAGATTCTATGGCTGTATCATCTGATGATGCTATGGATTCCACTAATGAGGAACTGGAGAAATCTGGTGTGAGTAAGCAGGTGGAAGAGAAGAGCTTAAATGAGAGACCATTAAAGCGCATTGGTGGTAACGAAAATGGAAACAGTGGCATAAAAAAAATTAAGAGAAGGAATCAAGCTATCTATGCTGCAGAGGATGAAGATAAAACAGAATAATACTTCATATGATGTATATACAAGTTCTTTCTGTACCTTTTTATGGGAAAATGGTGAGAACTGTGGCAGATGACTTGTGCTTTTAATGTTACTTGATCTTATTCATATTACTTTCTTAAGCTGAAGAGGCTGTGTGTACCTCTTGGAGGGAAGATTTATCCAGAACAAACATCTAAGTCAGAAGCAGAGTTTTCCAACAAAGTATTTTGTTAAAGGATTTAATGTTTGTATGTAATCAGATAATTTTGCTTCAGTTCTTGGTTATTAGTGTATACTACATATATTCAGGTGTACTCTACAAAATTCACTGTGCTTGTTTAAGAAGAACTCTTAAACTGTAACTCCAGTCAAGGTGAGAGGATGGCTGACTTAAAAGACTGAATTATTTGATTTTATTACTTTTGTCTTGTTTTATATTGAACTTTTAATACAAAGTAGCATATGCAATACCTCTATGAACTAAATTTAAAAACAGAATTCCCTTGATAACAAAAGAGCAATAGAAACATGAAGACTTTTGTTTCTGGAGATACTCCATCTGGAGAAGTCTCAGAAAACCTCCATGGTCATAAAACAATGTGTATTGTCCAGTATTGGCTTTTAATTATAGTTTTGATAGGGAACCAAGTTTCTTAATTTGAAGCATGACAGTTTTACAGGGACCATGGAAGAGTGCATCCTGGTTCTTAAACTCTTTGTGCACTGCTTCCTAAAATTTGAGGATGATGGCTTAAAATTAAAATGCAAGTAGTTAGGATTAACAGCTTCCCAAATGTGGCCATCATCACTGTCTTGAGCCTTACTAGTTAAGGCTGGGTTGTATTTCCATATAAGGTGGTTGGTATTTGTAAGTTGCTTGAGGCAATAATGCCTCCCATTATCATTGGCTTAAGTTTCTACCTGTCACTTCTCTTCAGTAGTGTGCAACTTACACATTCTTAAACTGCATTTGGAATCTTCCAAAGTACATAAATTTCATCTGAGGGAGGACAGGAGTTGCCAGAACATAGATCCTCTTAGAAGCTTTCTTTTTACTGTTCTAGTTTGTAATGAATTATTAGCAAATTACATTCATTTGGCCTAAAGGGCTGTGAGGATAACAAGGCTTCCTGAAGTCATGAAAAAGACACAGTGTTTTCAAGAACTGTAGCATATATCATTAGACTTGCTAGTTGTACAGTCTACTCCTACTGGCATTCTACGCTGAGCTTTTGGAGTCCATAAGGAGCAGGACTTCCTCATGACTGTGCTGCTCTTGGGAGCAGAGGCAGCTCCTGTGTGCTTTTACTCCTCTTAAGGCACAGGCACGGTGGAGGAGAAAGCATCCTGACAGGAAGAGGGGACCACACAGAGAGCCGTGAGTGAAATGGATTGTTGAGTAATGCAGTAGGGAAACACTTTAAAGTCATGACTTCCATCTTTAAAATCACTTCCACATTCGGGGATTCATCTTGGTTCCTCTCCTGTCAGCAGTTCATTATGAAAACTAAATGTGTCTTAAGTATTTAAAAGCTGGAAAATATCAAGATTAATGCTCTTCCCAGTGCTGATTGACAGCTTTATACTGGTGGGTTGATGCTATTAACATCCTTGTTTTTTATCAGAGGATGCTATCTTGTGTTACTGAACTCCTCACTGGGCCCTTGTAATGTCGCTCCTGTATCTCTGTCTGCTCATCTTCATCAGAACACCTACCACAGAGAACTGTGGTAAGATATGAAAAAGTGAAAGCATTTGGTGTAACCCTCAGGTTATCTAAAGTAGCTGTGAACTATTAGCTAGATTACTGAAATTAGCAGAGTAACTTCAAGAGTCCTAGGTCTGCAATGCTAAGATCTATAAGCATGTCTCATGATCTGAAGACTATAATGGAAATAAAAGTATTTTAAGTATGAACTGTGTTATGAACCTGAAAAGTCTTCCAAGAAGTCTGGACACAGTATTCAGCTCTTGAATTCTACATGAACCTGAGTGGGAAATGTATGTTACATGTAACAGACTTTTTAGAATGACTCCGTATGTTTTTAAAACAAATGATTGTCATGTGTTGTCCCCTGTCCTCCTCTTTCTGTTAAATGTGGCTTGGCTTTCCAGAAAGCAGGAGACTTTGAGAAGATAGAACACTGGGGTTTTTTAGGTGGTTGTGGGTTTTTGTTTTTGTTTGGTTTTTTTTTTTTTTTAATCTTTAAGGGATTTGGTTTTAACTGAGTATTTTGGCATCCATTGAACAGAGTGCAGCTGGTAGATTGCACATTTTCTGAGTACAAATCATGTCTGATCTATATAGAGTTACTGTGCCCTTTCTTGCAGTTGTTCATACCCTCTGCACAGTTTGAAGTATCCATTTCTACTATGCTCTTGTCCATTATGGATTTTCCCTGTCAGCATGATCCTCTACTGCATAGAGACTTCAATTGGAGTTCTGAACTTGAAGATTCCCCAGTAAGGACCAAATACTCCGAAATGTAAAACACTAGGGAAGAATGAAAAAGTTTAATTCATTCTTAAGGCCCAGAGTCCTCAGTCCTCTTTTCAAAAAGACTTTAAAGCTTCTTTATAAAGCTTTGACTTGTTAAATTTTGGTGAGAAACATCTGGAAAATGTTTCTCTGTCAGACCCTCGTACAAGTTATAATAATTTTTTTTTTATATATATGAGACTTGCACTTAGGCAAGGGCTTGAGGAAAGTGTTCACTTGTTTCATTCCAGGTCAGCACACAAGTATTTTGCTCAAAGTGGGTTACTAATCTAATTGAGAAAAATGTATTAAGAAAAGGGCTACAGCTTTTTTTCCCCCCTACAAGTAGAGTATTTTTAAAAATTACAGCTATTAAAGTCAATGGGTGGCAGCAACAGAAAGTATGTTTATTGTGCTCTGCACTCTCTTAACAGCTGGCAAAACTGCCTTTACTTCACCGTAGCAAAAGTTGACTGAACCTTCTTTAATTCTGTTGTGAGTTTATATAATTAGTATCTCCATACCTCAAGCTGTGAAATAGAGGGGGGGGCTAATATCAAAATACCAGTTCTTAGAGAAGTCTGTATCACAATGGTGAAGTCCTGAGGTTTTTTTTTTTTTTGAGGTGTTTTCTACAAAAACCCCAAACTAACCCTATCTATTTTATGTGGAGCAAGGCCAAGGATGGGAAGGGACATGGGATACCATACCTGTGTTCCAGAGGAAGATTGTGCCCAAGTAGATGAGTCTCTACACCTTTAGCTCTGTATGTACCTGGTGTGAGCCAATTGCCTCCCTCGCACCATCTTTATGTCCTGAAAGGGGCAAGACCCAAGCTGATCCCCAGGCACGGCGGAGGTGGCGCTTCCCGCTGCAAAGGGCAGCGCCGGGGACGAGCTCGCTCGCACCTGCTACGGTCGGCGGCGACCCAACCCCGCCGGAGGGCGCGCTCCGCGCCTGCGCACTGCGCCCGCCCGGCCGGGGTGGGCGGTGGCGGCGGGCGCGTGCGCGCGGCATCAGGGCGAGAGGCGGGGCCGCCCTGCGGGTGGCCCGGGCGGGAGCGGCGCACGCGCCTCGGTGGCGGGCAGGCGGAAGGTAGCGGGGTTTCGGCGTCGGCCGATTCGCTAGGCGCGAGGCCGCTGTGCATCCCCCCCCTTCCCCCGCCCTCCCCCGCCCGGCGGCGCCGCGCCGCGCTCCGCGATGAGGACGTGCCTGCCGGCGGCGGCAGCGGCGTGCGCGCGAGCGTGAGGGCGCCGCCGCCGGAGCTACTGCTGCGTCCGCCAAGATGGCGTGCGTGCTGGAGGCGCCGCTCCGCATGAGCGTCCTCTCGGTGAGTGTCGCGGACCCTGCGGCGGTGCCGCCGCCGCCCGGCAGCGCAGCCGTCGCGGAGAGCGCCCGCCCGCTCTTTCGCTGGTGGGCTCGGCCTGACCTTGGCCTTGGTGGGGGCCGGGCCGCGGGCCCTGCGGGGACCCCCCGGCACCTGCTGGGCCCCTTTGTGTGGTGGCGGGGGCCCCAGCGGACCGGGGCCAGGAGTGGGCCTGGCGGGCTGCGGTGGGCCCCGGGAGGGGCACGGGCGTCGGCAGGGCGCTCGTTTCCGTGTCCCCTCCCGGTCGCAACAACTTCTTGTTAGAGCGGGTTTTCTTTTCAAAACGGCGTTCCCCTCCTTTTCTGAGGCGTCTGTTCTCTTTTTTGTTAGAGGTGCTGGGTCCTTTGAATGTATTTTTACCTGATGACACGACTTGGGCTCTTCAGCTGTCCTCCTGTAAATGCTTTTAGTCCTTCTGAAACTCCTCTTCGGCAAAAAGAGGGGTTTTAGGCGTTAATTTGAACTGCAATAACGAGGCTGCGGCAGAGGAGCGGGGGGTCTCTCTCAGAAGCGTATTGGGCTGGCAAAGCATCCGCTCCCAGCCTCTGCTCGCGAGTGGGTGTTGTGGCGAAACGCGGATCTTCTCGTAATAGCTCTTCGGGATCTCGGCACACGGCCTTGTTGGCTTTTGCTGCAGAGAGGACACTGATACGTTGTTGCATTGGTGGGCAGGGCGCTGGTGTTGGGGAAGGGGTCTTAAAACTACCACGTTTCATTTCCCTGGGGAAAGCTGAGAGTAAGTAGAACAGCCAGTGTTGCTTGCCCAGTCCCTGCTGCTCATCAATGTCCTGCACTGGGATTAACAATGCAAAAGGTACAGTGTGGATACTGCTTAAAAGAGCCGAGCTTTAGGGCTCTCTTTTTTTACTTAAAATTTCTTACTAATTAAGGGAACTGTGAAACTGATAATGAATTCTTCATTTTTGTGGACTATCTGAAAAACTTGCTTGTCTGGATATGAATGCTCTTTTTCTAGATATTACAAGCCTAGTACTTGAGAGGGTGAAAGCCAGGATATTCTAGAAACAGAAAGCAGTGGGATCTCTGAAGTCCAGAAGACTTTTTCATATAAATACATAGATCAGGTAGATTAAATGCTAATGCAGTTCTCAAAAATATTGTCTTTTATTTCACGGTGGGAGTTTATCTATAGAATGTTTTGGGCCTAATTTAATAGTATTCCTGGAGACAAAGGAGTCTTGTTACCTCTAGATGATTCTTATTTTTATCAGTTATGTGAGATCACAGGCAAGGAGCTGTTCCTGCTTCTGACAGCATGGGGAAGCAGGAGCAGGTTCAGCCCAAGAGTAGATACTTGCAAAAGCAAGTAGGAGTTTTCAATTCCATTATAGCTTCTTTCAAGGAAAACTCATAAGGAAAAAGTGGGAGAAGCCTAATAAAAAGTTGAACTGGCAAAAAGACAAAGGAAAAAAAAAAAGTGAGATAATGGAAACACACCCTTGCACATGTTTCATGAGAACCTGGAGGGAAAATTCCCTTTCCCACCCTTGTTTTTTGGAACGCTTGCCATATCCAACTTTGGATCTTCTCAAAGAGAATAACAAGTCATTGGTGCATAAATGTTTAGCTTACAAGCATGGTCCTGTTGCTGAGAAGAGAGTTGACTTTGTCTTCTAAAGTAGTTATGGGAATGCTATAGAGAATGCTGTGCTGTTGTCCCTGTTGGAGTTGTGTGGGACAGAATATAGGACAATCTCTGAAATGTTTAGATACTTTATGATAAAGTAAGTTACAGGAAAATGTCTTCTATCAAGCTTCCTTATTTTTGAGAGCTTGTTTGTGGGCATGCTTCTTGAGCAACTGCTCTTACAAACTTTTTCTTTCAGGAATTCATGTTTCTTATATATAGTAATTAAGCATAATAAGATTGGAATTTAAGGTAGTGCTGATAACTGAGGTAGACCCTTTTTGCATGTTGTGTTCATAAGCAGCACTCTGTCAGCTTGCTTTGACTCCTAACACAGCATTGTGTCCTTTAAGTACATCACTGTCTTTAAATCACACTTGAACACAGGGTTAATTCTTTATTTGCTCAATAGTAACATACTACTCATTTAAATATGATTCTGAGGTTTTACTGATATCTTGCCTGATTGGCTTTGTGGACTTGCTGCTGCATTAGCCATTCCTGTTTGTCCGCCGTTCTATGCATCGATATAAAGTATTACAGTTGATTTTTTTCTCTTTCTCCACAGGAGGTAACGGCTAGTAGCCGCCACTATGTTGATAGATTATTTGACCTCGATCCTCAAAAAGTCCTGCAAGGTGTCATGTAAGTCATCTGAAATGCACTTGGGCTGGTGATTGTATATGGGCTAGGTTTACTTGAATTCCACTAGAGTTTTATGTCAAGGACAAGAAGCTCTTCCTATCTTTTTGAGAAATCTTGTTGGAAAATTTTAATGCAGATTTGATGATACTGCTTTAGCAGACTGTCCCTCTGTAGTGCATGTGGTTCATAACGCAGCCTCCCAGTTGCCAGAAATGAGGTTACACATTCTGTGAGCATGCAGGTTTTGTTTGAATACATACATTCCTTTTGTCCGCCTTTCACTTCTCTTCCAGGTCTGTTAATACTCCTTTCTCTTATTCCACTGCCAAGTCAGTGTACCTGCCTCTTATTTTTCCCCTGCTGCCATGCCTGAGTGTTGGCTTTTTTTATATATATAAACATGGATTCTATCTTGCCAACGGGATCTGTGAGCTGGAAGGAAAATACTTGCATATAAATCAGATGCTGAATAACAGTAAATTGCTGTCTGTGGCTATCTTGCTTCCACCCTTTGGCTGCCTTAGTCCACTACTCATAAGGGCTGATGTGGTGGTCCTGGGGCAAGGATGTGTCTTGTCCTATGTCCAAGTGGGTTGACTGAACCCCTCTTTCCTCCTTGGCAGATACTTTGAGATTTGGGTGGCACTCCTACTCAGCTGTCCTTTCTTTTCAAAGGATTGGAACCCACAACCCTTGGTGTAATCCCTTCCCTGTCTTTTGAGGTGTTATCCATACCTTTTGCAGTGTTACTGATGTCCCAGAAACAAGTGTTCTAGGGAGTAAATATCTTTGTCTTGGATAATATCTGAAATTCTTCATCTTGTCCACTGATGTCAGTGGATTCTATGCTAAGATGCTTTTCTTGCATTTAAAGACAAGAAAATACTGATTTATTTAGCAGTAGCTTTCCAAAGGCTGATTTGGGTGGTAAACTGTATTTTTGATGTTATGGTTAAAATCTTAATTCTGAAAGTGTATCTTTCTTGACACTCATGCAAATTCTATGTGGTAGGTTTGTTATTTTCCAGATATTGGTGGATAAGTGTGAAACAGTTCAATTTATAAAAGTGTATATATAAATATAGAATTTAGAATAGTCTATATATAAAAAAATCTGTCAATCCAAGATTCTTTTTGGGCAGAAAATGCCACTTTTATTTTCTTTCTTTGACTTCAGAGTATCTGAAGAGATACTGAAGTTGGAATGACCTGATATTTGGGGTGGAGTAGAAGAGGATTAAAGTTCTACCAGAAGTGTCTGTCAGAAGCTTTACCAGATATTTTGCATGCTTTGCTGAAAATCCCCGGTTCCTAAAATGTGCTGCTGGTTTTTTTTTTTTGTTTGGGTTTTTTTTTTTTTTTTTTTTTTTTTTTTTTCTTCCACTTTTTTTCGAATACTATTTACTTCTTATTTTTTCTTTTGTGATGTGACTGTTC
>JANIJG010001962.1:17737-43361 GCA_024611175.1 Megaceryle torquata | reverse complement strand
AGACACTGGAATGGACTGCCCAGGGAGGTGGTGGAGTCGCCATCCCTGGAGGTGTTTAAGGAAAGATTGGATGCTGCACTTAATGGCATGATTTAGCTGATGCCATGGTGTTAGGACATAGGCTGGACTTGATGATTTCAGAGGTCTTTTCCAGCCTCAATAATTCTGTCAATAAGAGCCTGACTTCACATCTCAGAGGTGTTTCAGCACCAGTATTGTTTATGCATTAAACAGGAAGATTCTAAAATGGAAAATCTCTGCATCTGACATTTCTAATAATAAATGAGAGTATTGTCCTACAGCTGTGATAAATTTTATGAACTTCTTGTAAGTGATGCTCAAAGACAGTTATCTCCTGACCTGAGATTCTCAATTTAGGAACTGACTACAAAAACCTCAAAAGCTTGAAATCGATACCAGAAGTATTCTGAATAGACATCATCTCATTTGGTATTTAGAAAACAAAAACTAAATCTAGATAAATATGACTTCAGAAAACAGCTCAGTGCTGGTCTACATACAAACACATTTTGCTGGGATATTTCTGCCACAAACAAGCTGATCCCATTGTAAGAAGTAAAGCAGAGCCATGGGAAACAACTACATGGAATCCACTCCTACACGTAAATGAACAACCAGTTTTGCTGAGGGTCTCCCCCAAACTGTTATTTTAATTGTTGAACTATGATCCATTTCTCCCAGATTACTGTAAAATACAATGAGATGGGATTAAAAAGGAGAATGCAGCAGCACTTAAATACATGGATAAATCCCAAGTTTTTAGGAAAATTCTGTCTGAAGATTAAAAACAAAAGGACGCAGAAGATGGAAAACAAAGGGGTTTGTATACATTTACCATCTATTAAGAGTAGCTTAAGTGCAGTTTTGTAAAGTGGCAGGACTAATTAAACATGGACAGTAATAACAAGAACACACACCAGCACATCAAGGATGTCACTGCAGGATGCAAAAGAGGCAGTCCTAAGGGATTTCCTTCGACAGCAAGAGTAAAGCAAAGTCATTAGAAACCAAGAGCCATGACACTACCATCATTAAAAGATAGTAGGCATTTTCAAACTGTTGAGCCTCCTGGATTAAAAACAAGCAAACAAAACTGTGAACAATGAATCCAACAGTGGGGTAAATAACAATCCCGTTAGAAAAACAATTCTAAAAATTAAAATTTGTAAATAGGCTATCTATTAGAACCTGATTTTGAAGTAATTTCTTCCCCATGATGCAAGTTACCATGTCGTGGGCAATCTCGCTCGCCCCTTCTCCAGTAATAAGCTTCACAGAGCATTATTAAGTTTTAACAGTATTTACCCTGCAAAGGAGGCACAAGATGAGCAGCATCACCCGCGCGTTTAGATGGTGCTTTAAATTGCAGTTATGTCGCTCATGGGAGTGGGTTTGTTAAGACATTGATCATTGAGTATCACCCAGAACTGAGACCCAATTACGTTATAGTGCTAATACAGCCTATGAAATTAAACTCACCATTCTTCACCTCTCTCAGCAAGCAAATGAATCACATACACAGACTGATACAAGTTAAGACAGTATTTTGATGAAGACAAATCCCTTCCCCAGCAAATCAGGGGAAGTTCTTTCCCTCTTAAAACATCTGCTATGTCATTCAGAAACATAAGAGTAAAATTTTTTTAATGTCAAAGAGTTCTTTACTAACATACTACATCAATGGAACTTCTTCAGTGATTAAGTGAAACTCCCAGAGTCCTGATCAAGTCAGCTTTTTTCCAAGGAGCAAGGAGGACTACACACACTAGGATACTAGAGAAATCGGAATAGTAAAAGAAAGTCTTTCACCAGCAAGATATCCTCAAAACAAGGTCTAGAACAGACCAAAAAGACCATATTTCATACATGATATTAGATATTTGTGCTAAGGCTTTCAGGTTTTCCCTGGCATGTGAGAAAACATTTATTTCAGTAACATTTGCAAACAGGACAGAAAAAAAAATATTTCTAATTACATTTGTTTGAATCTAAATGGAGTGTTTTGTTATTTATGATTCTTTAGTCAGTAACTGTTCCTTGTAGCATGTAATACTTCTACTCTCATGAAAAGAAAGAACAATAAACAACCGAAAACAACCCAAAAAACCCCAAACCAACAAACAAAAAAAGCCCCAAACCACACAAAACCACACAACAAAAAAAGCTTATCCACTAGGAATTAGAGGGCCTGTGACTCATTACAACTATTTGATCCTTAGAAAGGGAGAACAGCCGAGTTTTCTATCAGTAATTTTAAATTAAAATCTCTGTATAACGAAGTGCACACTGAACTGATACCTGGCCTAGAATCGGAGAGACAAGAGTTCAATCCCCATATAGGGAGACTTCATCATTTGGAACATTAAGGCTGGTTCCCCAAGTCCTGTCTTCTCCAGTCTAGAAAGCCGTGCAACAGTCACACAGAACTGGAGTCCGTTAGATATTATGACCTGTAAGGCATCTAGAAAAGAAATAACCTTTGAGGCCTCTCAGGCTAAAGTTGACACTGGGCATTACTGTTGATGGAAAATATCAATTGTAAGCCTTAAATGCAAGGCTACTATCTTTATCTTACTGAGAATTTTTAACTTGCATTCTTTTATTCCAATATGCAAGAGAGAGCCTGTTATTCCTTTTCACATAAATAAAGAGAAAACCACAAGAAAAGTATAAAATTGAAACAGGATATTTAATGTCAATTCAGTGAAGGCATTCTGATAATATCCATAAAATCTAACTCCTCCTGCCTTGAATTGGTTAGGACCTTTCTTTCATTCCTGCCGTGACATTGAAAACAAACTGGTCTCCAATTTCAGAAGTACTACTGATAAGCTTAACCATTTATAGGATGCAAATGTACATAATCAGAAAGGAATGGCTATCACCTATGGTTATGATCAAGCAAGAATAACTGAATCCACAGTGGAGACTGGAGGAAAAATATAACTCATGAAATGCACTGTTTTGCAGTCCAACTAGAACCAGTAAAGTCCAGAAATGCAGAAGAACATTTAAAAATACAGATCTGCTGAAACAGGGGAGACGAAAGAAGTTAAGCACCTCAGATATCAAGGGTGAGCTACGTACAAACCATTTTTCACAAGCTCGGTGACTTGTGAGTTACAAGAAATGGCAGTGGCATTTTCTTCTTTCCTTAGCAGAACCAAGCAGACACACAAGGCAAGGTTAGCATCACTTATTTAATACCATCTACAAAATGAGCCATATACAAAATATTATTCTTGCTTCCTCTATTGACAGATTACTCATGTAAGCAGCTGGACAGTATCAGTAATATTTCTAGAATGAGTGTCAAAAATCACTAGGATGCCAGCTAAAATGAACTAAAACACAGAAAAGAGGCAAATGTAGCTGGCCTCTGCTACAGATTCTAGCTGTTACACCAGGCTCTTGGCATGCACAGGCTGGCAACACAGGCCAAGCTTTTCCAGTAAGAAAAGCAACCACATGAATACCACAGAGGCAGACTATATTAGACCACGCTGACCAAAGCATAGTTGAAAATAAAACAGTGTATTTACTAGTCTCAGATAAACTAATGGTGTTTACTTCACCACATCCTGTAGTGCTATGTAAATTCTCTTAGCTGGCTTATTTGTCTGATGAAGGTAGCACAAGCCACATGTAAATGGAATTTGGTACATATATATGTACCAAAGAAAAAGTTTTGCTGGTTAGTAGCTGAACTTGAACTTTCACCTCGGAATGAGGACCATCTGCCTATTAAACACTGTAATGAGTGTGCATTGTTCCAGTCACAATTCCCCTCTTTTTCCCCTTGTAGCAGACAAAACCAGTTGAAACATTTTTGTTCTACAGGTATTTTTCTATCTGCTATATAGCTAGTTAGAAAGAAAGCACCATAAATTATTGACAAAAACTGCTCCAAATTGCAGGAAAAAAAGCTGACCTTAATTCTGATAAGCTTAGCAGTGTTTTCATCAGTATTATTTTCCACAGACACTTTTCAACAATGTTGACTGTCAATAAATTCCTGAACATCACCAAGCTTGTGTAACCCCAGAAAAGTTACACACTGTATAAACACTCTCACCAGTCTGAGTAGTTTACTTTACCAAGTAAATGACAACACATTCTGTTTTTGTTTTCTCTTCCCATATTTTTCAAACAGTAATAACTAACTGTATAATGTTTCTTGGAACTTTTATTTGCATTAGGAGTTCTCAATCAGTTAACTGTCATGTCATCCTGTTCTTCTATCTGATGAAAGCTAGAGGACATGCTCCACAAAAATAAAACACCCTCTTCTTAGGATACCCATAAGCAAACCTGCAACACTTGATATTCCTTATCACACACACCCTTTTACTCCATTAAAGAAGTTCTTAACATCTTTTGTTTGTTAATTTTTGGACAAGCAGCAGTTTACTTAGGGAGTACTCCCTTACTTTAGACACCTTTTAAATTCCTCTAGAAGCTTTTGACCCTTTGAAAGCTATATGGTGCATGACATTAATAGCAGGGAACAGAACTTGATGACTCAGAAAATAAATGATGTTCTTAATGTCTTACTGTGTTCAAGGTTTCCATGGCAAGCTGTTGGCAGAGGGCAGGCTGCAGGTGCAGCTACTGTGGGAAGAGGCATGGGGTACCCTATGCAGGACACAGATGGTTCCAACAGACCCACCAAAGAGCACAGCTGAGCCCCTCAGCCAAGCTGGTGGCACCTCTGGGAAAACAGGAACAGCAAAGTCAGAGAAAAGAGGAGGGGGAACAGCTCCCTGGCAGAGCAGACGTCCCCTGCAGCTCACGGAAGAGCCCACATTGGTGCAGATATCCTCTGCAGCCTGCAAAGGACCCCACAGTGGAGCACAAGGATGTTCCTGAAAGGACTGCAGACCGTGGAGAACCCACATTAGAGCAGAGGAAAGGTGTGAAGTGGAAGTAGTGGCAGATAGACGTCACTGTGTGTATTCACTGCAACCCTCCTGCCATCCTCCAGGTAAGCTTGCAGGGCACGGGTAGGCTACATGGTTGAGGGAGTGGGGAGGGAAGGAATGAAGCTGAGCCCAGGAGGGGAGGAAAGATACACTGTTTTAATCTTTTGAGTTTGTTTCTCACTACCCGATTTGATTTTAATTGACAGTACATTAGTTAATTTTCCCCAAATAAAGTCTTTTTTTTCCCCCACAGTGGTGGTTACTGGTAAGTAATTTCCCTGTTATCTCAACTTACTGGTTTACTGTTTCTGTTTTTCCTATTTATTCCCCTACCTTACCAGAGTGTGCGGGGAGGGGGGAGCGTGTGGCATGTGCAAGCAGCTGGATGGGAATTCGTCTGTTAGTCAAGTCTAACCCAGCACACACCAGTTAACAGAAATGGTGCCTGGATGTCAACCTCTAAAGCATACGAACTATTTCAGCAGAATTGGAAAAGCAAATTAAAGCAAGTCTTCGTCTTACACCTACGACCTTGTGCGTTCTAACTTCAAAAGATTTCAGAGGGTGATAAAGCTCCAGGACTCTGCTTTAAACCTTCACTTGGAGTAGATGTTTCAGGCTACCCATAAATACTCAATAAAAAACAACATACAGCCCCAATCCCTTGAAGTAATAAATATGTTAATGTTGCATTGAAAGGTTTTAACCACAGACTTTCCATAAATTAGTCATATTACCATAACTTCCATTAAATCATGTAATGGTATAAACAATGCTCATTTGTTGTATTAACGTAACTATTAAACAATGCAGGAGAAAGCATTACACTTAAAAAAACCCCAACCCAAACTATTTAAAAACATATCAGTGAAAGTTACGCCTGTTCACACGTCTTCCAAGAAAGGGTACTCACAAAGGTGTGGAATGTTCAAGACATATCCAAGTGAGGGAAGAAGCAGCTACAGTAAACAGACGGTGATAAAATGCTCAAATCCACTGGAGCTTTTTTAAAAGGTGCCATATATTGAGACTGCACAGAACTCAAATCCTTAGGCAAAGTTTTTCCTAAGGACTTTCATGACAGGACCCTTCAACCAGCTATACAAGGAAGATGATTTTCAGCTGATACAGCCCTTGGTTTGCTATAAACCAATCCCCAGACAAATTCAACTCTGTAGAGCTGTTAACAGAGGGAGCAGCCCCACAGATGATTTACAGAAACTATTCTTGAAAGCTGGTGGTCTGAACCCTGATTCATCTAATAGAATTCTAAGTCCTGAGCAATTCGGTAGTATCTATCACCCATGAACACACACACACACACACACAAATATCTTAGTCCCCTTTTCCTTCAGATCATCTTTAACCTCTTCAGTTTAACAATTTTTCAATGATTATTATGCTTATCTTCAATAGCTACTCAGGACTAACTCTTGAGAAGTACTGTGTGAGTGCAGAACTAACCATTTTAACCAGTAGAAACAACAGCAGCATTGGAAAAATCAAATTCAGATTACAGTATGTTTCAGGTTTTTTGTTCTTTTTCTGATGAAAGCTCTTCTCCTCCTTTACACTACAATAGCGTGGTATACAGAAGTCATGCTACAGTAATGTTATTTCCCAGTTTTTATTTTGCTTGCTGAAATATTAGATAGCCTTCTTGCTTGTCAAAAGATATGTGATGCTAAGAGTCTTATACAAGAAAAGAAGTTCTTGAAACCACAAGTAAAAAAAAACTAGGGTCTTTTTAGGTTTGGGGTTTTTTTCCCCACAGATTTACCCACAGTATTTTAAAGGAATGTCTATTTTAGATTTTTGTCTACTACTTTGAATATAGTCTTCAGAGCTCTGCCACATCCTTAGCTGTGGCTCCTAAGCAAGCAGGGTTTCCCCCACCCCACGTAAAAAACCACCTTAGCGTTTCCTCAAATCAAGGGATGCTAATGCAGACACAGCATGTGTCACTCCTCAAACGTGATCTTTCTATGCCTTATTCTCTTCTCTTTTATACTACAAAATATGTAAATGAATGATCATTCAGCAACACGTGTTGGTGTTACTGGTGTTACTACTTTATTCTGCACGTTTTGCAATAGTATTAAGTATCTTGCTTCTTATTTCAGTTTCTTTTGTGACAGTTCCTAGTCCTGAATTAGGCATCCATCTCCCTCTTTTCATCTTCTGTAAAGTCTGCTGTCTCTTGGCAGCACTTGAAGGGTTTCATGGCTTTCTGCCCACTCTAGCCTTTCCTTCTGCAAAGAATGCCCAGTCTTTACAGCACTCTTATCTTAGGCTTGTTACAGTCATTAATTGATAACATACACACTGTTCTAGTTCTTCACATAATTAGAATGGCAAGATATTTTTCTGTCTCAGTGCTACAGCAAAA
This sequence comes from Megaceryle torquata, assembly GCA_024611175.1. Classification (NCBI taxonomy): domain Eukaryota; kingdom Metazoa; phylum Chordata; class Aves; order Coraciiformes; family Cerylidae; genus Megaceryle; species Megaceryle torquata. Next base: position 36,029 of record JANIJG010001962.1, on the reverse strand, counting down.
AAAAAAGGAAATAATTAAACATTTGAGCACTTTACAGAAAGCATGTATCCCGAGACTGCTGGCTTTGTACAAATCATTTCACGTGGTTGTCTTGTATTTACTCAATAGCTTTCAGAGTGGTTGTAAAGACTGAATGCTTCACTTGCCAAGAAAAGGTATTTATAGAAATGTCTACATACTTCAAGAAATGTTTTGAAGTGTTACTCAGAAGTATCTGTTGCTGATCACCCAGTCCAGATACTCCCATTTTACAGGGTCATCTCACTGGCTATTACACTTTAAATTCTTCAAATTCTGTGCACATCACAGCTCTAAGCATTGACTATTTTCCTTCACTGAATACAAAAGCTCTTCCTCTCATATAATTAAAAAGAATGAGGGGAGAAAAAAAACCCAGCCATCTAGCTTCACATTTTAAGCTAATCCAACAAATGCTGAGGGACTGCTTCATACCAGACCCTCCTGTGTGCTGTTCAGATCTGAATCCTCTCTACCTCCACTTACCCCTTTTCCCAAACCAATACACAGGCAGCAAGCTTTAACCAGCCTTCCCAAAAATGGATTCCTCACGTTTGACCTTAAAATTTTAAGATCAAGATTAGAACACCATCAAAAGTGACAGAAATGTGACAGACTCTTTCCAACACTGATGCGTTGTCAAAAAAGATGCTTAATTTTCACTACCAGACCACAGCTTTTTCCAACATGTAGTTTTCTGTTAATGATTTGAGAGATTGCCCATTCTTTTGAGAGTCAGGATACTATACTTTATAAGATCCCTTCATCCTGTGTTCGAATGGCCTGTGGCAGACTGAAATCGGGGAAGCAGAGGAGATAAGAGTATACACACTTTGGGTATAATCAGCCTTGTTCATGTTCTTGAAAGGTAAACGTGAAATGAAGTCACTGTTCAGGTAGCTCACTAGGATTATCCTCGAATCTTAACAGCAAAGATGCATTCTACACCTAATGAAAGATTCTTATTACCACTGTTAGCACAGATAATTTAATGAACTGTGTATCCAACTAAGTGGATGATCGTGGTATTTTTAAATAGTGGCACATATGGAAACTGTTCAGGTATTTAATTTTTCTTTAATGTAGTGCCTTGTTCAGCTAAAAATTAACAGGGAAAAGCCTCAATAATTGTTGGACCAACTAGAAGAAAAGGCAAGTTGATACTTTGTGAGATTAAGTGATACATTACACAGCTTTCATTTAAAAATAAAATCTGAGCAATGATGGGGATTTCTCCTGCAGTTTTGTCCAAGAGCATTAATGAAGTGTACAGCAAGAGCAGAGTAACTACAATCATAGAATGTTTGAGGCTGGAAGGGACCTCTAGAGGTCATCTGGTCCAACCTCCCTACACAGGTAGGGACATCTCTACTTAGGGCAGGTTGCTCAGAGCCCCATCAAGCCTGACCTTGAATGACTCCAGGGATGGGGCTTCCACCACCTCTCAGGGCAGCCCAATCCAGTGTAATCAAATAGAAAGACTCAACGTCCTTAAGATCTCAGTAGACCTACTGCTGGTGTCCAGCTAGCAGAGAGAGATAAATGACAACAACAACAAAAAACAAACAAAGAAATCAACAAACCAACAACAAAACCAACAAAACAAAACCAACCCCACCCCAGAAAAAAACAAAGCTTGCATGGAAAGGGAGCAAAAAGATAAACAGAGATAAAGAAATCCAGGGAAAAACAGGAAGCAGGAGTCCAAATAGACAAGGAGTCTGGAAGATGATAACCACTGATAATAACCTGAAATCTGTTGGCAACTCAAAAAGCCAATCTATTGACAGAAATCTTAGTAAGTGCCAGAACTAAAGTTAAGCCTTTGGCTTCTCAGGTACGTGTATTAAATAGAAGTTTATTTCTGCTACTGATAGTGATTCTTTCACAGAACCTTAGCTTCACCTGATAACACAGGAAAGACCTAGAATCTACAAGTAAGTCAGAACTACAAGCTGAAGTTACTTGCATAATGCGCATCTTGTCACAGTAGTTAGAAATTTATGCTAATAAAGCAAGCACCAACACATAAAGAAAGGCTGATCACCAAGGAGATGAGTATCATTCTAGAAAAGATACCATTCCCACCTTTCCCTTGGAATTTTCACTGTGATGCTGAGTAAGTCACGTAGAAAAGGAAAAAGAAGCCTTTTTTTTTTTTTTTTTACACTGGGACAGTTAAAAACTGTCTAGAAAAACTGCTCAGTATTTCTACACATAATTAAATCATTAAGCACTGTCATGTTATAAAAGTTAAACACTAACACTTTCAGGCTGTGACCCCCCCAAAAGTTAAAAAGAAACCTAACAGATCTAATGTCTTCATTTTTGGAATCTCAGTTCTTCAGGTACAAGATATCATTACCTCTGTTCTGACTTGCAGGTAACTTCACATAAAAATATAAATACATCAACGTTACAAGAAAAAAACCCCAACCCTCTCAAAGGAAATGTTTTATTTCAGTTTTTGGCTGTGGATAATAAATAAGATTATGCCTACCAGCTGAGTAATTGTATAAAAAGCCTTAAGCACCATGTGCTAATTGATAGAGAGAATGTGAAAAACAGCATCTGTTCAGATTATTGAAAAGCATCCTAATGCTTTCACACGGGGAAGGATGCCTGTCATACCTTCACACTCCTGAGTGACTGCAACCCTGGTGTTCTTCTAACTACCAGGGTTCTTTTATGCAACACTGAAAAACAGGGAGTGTGTAACTCCTACAGAAGATGGGAAGATGAGATGGGAGGCGAACTAGTTAAAATTTGGCAACTCTTGAAGGTTGAAGACACCCCTGCTCATTGAAGAGTGTTTGGACAAGACAATCTTTAAAGGTCCCTTCCAATCCAAACCACTCTAAGTCTATGAAGGTGAAAAAAACAATTGGAACTGTCCAGGAGATGCCACTTGACAGATCTTGCTAGTTCTCGATCAAGAACTGAAGTAATCTGCTCCTTCCCTGAAGACACAGAAGGACTAAAATTCTTTATTATCTGAAATACTGCTGGTACTTCCAAGGGTCCATAAGTCTGTATTTCTCCTTTGTGCCCATGTGTAACCCGTATGTCAGGGTAGGCCTCTGATGATTTACTATGTTATAAAAAACAGTGTAAAGAAGCAAGCCAATTAGCAGGTGTTGAATAAGGGAGGAGTTTGAGATAGGTAAAAGCTAGATGTGTTCAGGCTGAAAGCATTTATTTATTGACGTTCAAGGTTGCTGGTAAGTCATAAAATTCCTATAGGAAACAGCAACGTATTACCAGAACATACAGAACTAAGTAACCACAAATGGTATCATGCATGATACAAATGCTTGGCTAGTGTAAGAATGACATCAGCTTTTACGTGTCACTTCTGAGAACAACTATCTATCAAATGCAAATTGACCAACCTAAGTTCAACCTCAACACAACTGACATCCATCACGCTTTATAATCTCAATCAAGACCAGGTCAGCCAAGAAATGTGACCCTGGTATGTTACCAAGGGCTCCTAGTCCGCTAGTGCTGCCTGCTACCCTTGGTTGTCAATCTGTACTCTCTTGTATAATCTCAGCCCTGTAACCGCACGAGTCACCTCGTGGTGGGAATGAATAACCCACCAGATTCCTTACGAACTTCAACCTAAAACCAGGTTTACAACAGTAGTGCAAGTTCAGCATCTGCACACATCAACTTCAGCAAGCGCATCAAAAGGTGAAACAATGAATGCAGCTGATTGCAGGTACTGTAGCTGAATTGGAGCCTTACTTCTCATACCAGCATATCGGAAGCTACATTAGAAAGGCACAGCAATTAATTTTGATTTAGAGGTGAAGTACTTGCTTACTGGTTGTAAGGTAAAGTACTTGTGCACTCGTTGCAGGCCACACAGGAACATATCCAGGCAGGTTTTGAAAGTCTCTAGAGAAGACTCCACAACCTCTCTGAGCAGCCTGTTCAGGCTCCATCATCCTCACAGTGAAGAAGTTTTTCCTCATGTTGAGGTGGAACTTCCTGTGTTCCAGTTTGTGCCCATTGCCCCATATCCCATCCCCACTGAAAAGAGACTGGCCCCTTCTACCTGACACCCTGCTCTTGCTCCATTTCTCTTTTGAGAGCACACAAGACTTTGGACGTCTGCAACTAAGCTAGCCAAAAATTCACCCTGCAAAAAAAGTTTACCTTTTCAAAACCTATCAGTTCCCCAAGTTTACCATAGCTGGACGATTTACTGTGCCAGCACACAAAGGGGCAAAGCTGCACAGGGCAGCTGTGCACAGATCTTGCTTCATACAGCATCAGCTAATAGCATAAGCAGCATTCAAGACTATAACATAAATGTTATCTACTTTCAAAGCAAAGGAGAAGAATCCTGTACTGCCACATTCTTAAACGCGGCATGGAGCGGTTAAACAGTATGTACACCCGTATCGTTTTCACGTTGTGCCTCCCTCCGTCATTTCACTGAAGAGAGAGAAAAAGGGTTTTTTGCAAGTACAACAAAATACACCACCATTTAACCAACTGCTACAGAATAGTGGAGCAAGCAGTCTTTTCTGAGATCAGCCTTTCAATTAGCTATTGACAGAAAACTCTTATAAGTATTGTAAGTGGTTTCAAAAAGGGTACCGATCTCTAGATGTTCTTTACTTTTAAAGCAAGCTGGACAGACAGTATTTTACAATAGTTGTACCAGACCAGATTAACAAAACAAAGTGCAAACACTAATAGAACAGGAAGGGATTTGATCTACATTTCCAAGACAAACTCTTTTGTTCTTATTGCTTGTAAACAACATAAAGGTGACTTGAGTATCAAGTTAAGAGAAAGATCTAATTAATCCAGAGTGTAAAGCAAAGTAAGTATTTCTAAAAGCAGAGCAATTTTATCCATGTTAATATAACTGGATCAGAGTAAGGACAGTGGCTACTGAATGGGGAAAGCTCACATTTCTGCTCCCCCACCCCTTTAAAACACAAACCAAACAGTGTGGTGGTGGTCATAATCAAGAAATATACCAGTACTACAGCTTTACATACTTTGTGGTTATTTCTTAGACAACATAAATGGCAAAAAATAAATAACCAACGTGAAATCATGTGATCAGACTTGAACTCTATGGGATCACCATACACCAGAAGCTAACAAACCAGTAGCCATGACTCCCAAACCAATTAAAAGAATTAAAGAGAGCAAAAACAAAAGAAAGTGTCCAACAGCAAGAATCCCCCCCTTTAAACCAAACCATTGCCAGTTTTGGTACCCTCCTTTATTTATATATATATTATTTATACATATTTTTATATTTTATTTATATATATTTATACAATGAAAACAAACGTGTGGAAATTCTCAAAGAAATCAATGCACAAGAAACTGCCTCAGATTCAGACACACCGGTGCAAATGAAGCAATGCTTCCTCAGAAATAGTACAGCACACTTCCTAGTTACCGCGTCAGAATCACGATTCATCGAACCACTTTTTAAGAAGCAACACAAAAAGCAATCAAACCGTACTACCTGCAGTAAAGGAGTCAAGACGCGCCCACTGCAATCTGTAGCTAGGCGTGTGAAAGAATGCCAGTTTACTTAAAGATTCAGAAAAAGTAAGGTTATTGTGAAGAAAGCTTTTAGGAAGTACTGATGATAAAAATCAACACCGTGGCCTGCCATGTGACCAGGCTTACATTTTTGCTCCAGAGAAATTTGAGGTTAACCAACTAATAATTAACATCTGCACTCAACTGGAAGATACATAGCTCTAGGGATGTGTATTACAAAACATGCTATTTTCTAAAGTCTCTTTATTCTAGTTTAAAGAAAATGCTTAATGGTCTAATTTGCAGCTCACTGCTTACAAAAAGAATTATTCAGACAAGCCCCCAACGTACATGATAAACATGCATAAATGTAACTTTCTTTTTGCAAAGGGAAACACATCTCATAATGGATTGTCTAATTTCAAATGGAGCTAATACAGTCCAAGTAATTTTTAGAACTTTCCTAGTCCCCAGTCAATTATTCCATAAAAAGTCTAACCATTGCAAAAAAATATACACAAGACAATAAACTGATAAAATTATTCTTCGTGTAGTTATTGCACCATGTAGAAATGCCCTGATCTATCTACTTACCTGCCTGCACCTCCAGGGCCCATGCATCCCATCGACATCTTCCATCTTTATTTGTAATTCCCTATCCTGGCTCATTTCACCATGCGTACTTGAATCCAATACTTGCATCATGTACTTTGTGCTACTGTTCACTCCATAAAGATGTTTCTGCACTGTTGTCCCCTGAGGGAAGACTACATATCTAATTTTCATGTGTCTAACTGTCAACAGAACTGTACTGTTTACATGAACCTAACAGTGGAATGAGCCTAAGGACTCCTACCACCGATGTCTGACCTACGAGGAAAAAAGAAAAAAAAGGGACGTTTTGAGAAAGAACCATTAAAAACCCAATAGTACGAACAGCACAATCATCTCTACCAAGCTGCATATGAAGACATACCTACTATGAGCCAGAGGGATCTTTTTTCTTGGTCCAGAGGCCTACCTTTTCTTTCAAGCATGAGGTTCATCCAGTCTAATGAGTAAGTATTACGCTGCTTCTAAATCAAAGAGGAAGAGGGGCAGATGGACAACAGGTCAGGAGAGCAGGCAACACCTCTCCAGTGTTTCAGGGGCACGATCAGCTACAGTTTGTCTAGAAACAGCTAGAAAGCAGAATAGCAGTAGGAAACATAAAACTGATTCCCAGCTGTGTAAATTTAGAACTACATTTTAACAGGCATGTTACATGCATAAAGGGGGGGAAGAGCTGGGTGAAATTTCATGTTGTCACCACTAGATGCATTTTCTAACAAACTTCCAGTGCTTTCCACCATGTTCTAACGTTGCCTTACTTTTCTCTTCTGTGTTGTAGTTATGGGATGATAGTAAATCAGGCTCCTTCCTACTACCATACCAATACAGAAGACAAGCCAGAAACTGAGCACTTTTTGTCATGCTATCATTTCCCTTTGAAGTTGAGGGGGGGAAGCTCCAAAATGATGTTTTCAAACGCAAAGAGGATCACTTATTTGTGATATTTGTGGAATTTAAAATTAAATTATCTATTTCACTGCCTTCCTTAAGCAGAGGAATGGACAATGGGCATCAGCTCCTTGAAGTCTTTTTAGGAGCACATTCTGCTTGAAGAAGCAAAGCCACAGCAATGTTTAATCTGAAACAGTAAATGCAACACACCTTGCCAACCAAATCTTAGTGATTCTGTGCTACAAAACTTTACAAGGAATACAATGAAGAGTGTTTGATAGTTTGCCACTATGGCATAAAGCCCTCCAACCTAAGCCCATTTTTTAAACTTTGCTTTTGCCTCTCAAAAATGAGGAACTGGCAGAACTTTGTACCTTAGGAGTTTCTGTGAGTCACTTGAACTCTGAAATTGACAGATGAAGACTGCTGCCAGAAGGGGAACAATAGGCAAATGGTTGATAGCTGGACTGGCCAGAAAGCAGTGATCTTCTAGCAAATAATTTCTTCCTTTGTTAGTTTCTCCCCTTTAAGAACTGAGTTTCAGCTAGGGCAATACTCACTCTGGCTGGAGCGTATATTCCATGAAGGATATAAACAAGTAATACTGAGTTTAGTGAACATTCAAACAAGAAACAAAGCCGGTTGTCTAGAAGACAATCTTCCTGTGATGGGTGCAGGTACTGCAGTAACCATGACGATGTCAGCTGCTCCTTGTATGACCACAGTTATGTCTCCATTCCACTTGAGATTTCTCCAGTGACTCATTCTGACCCATCTTTCATCAACATGCGCTGTGTAAAGTATGCCTGGGTAGGAAATCTCTGATGGCAAGGGGTGAGTTTTTTCAGTAGATGGGCCTATTTGGGAACATTTGTTTCCAGAACAATACTGACCAGTATTTTGCAATGACCTCTCACTCTCAGAAAGAGGCAAGGGCAATGATAGTGCCAGGAAGGTCTCTCAGTGCCATAAATGAGAGCAAGACCAGGACAATACCTGTATTGCTATTAAATAAATAAATCTGCCTAGAAATAAAGGTGTTTCAAAGAATATTCTGATGGCATATTTTGCATTAGTACACTTGACACCGAAGTGCTCTACACCAATAGAAACAAATACACACTTGCTTTAGAGAAGAACATCAGAGGCTTTCTTATTTCTGTTTTACACAGCACAGAATCAAACCAGGTCTGGCCTGATGCTGTGGCCTCCTGAAGTTACTTTTTACAGTTACATTTTTTATATACTAAAAAAAGATTTGAATACAAAGAGACTGGGTATGCCAAACTGCATTTCTGTTTACTGAAATACTGGCTTTATTAGGCTGACACACTTGCCTGATCTTTCTGTAGATCTAACCAGATCAAACACTGCCTGAAAAGGTATCTAGTGTTTTTTTACATCCTTTTGGAGAAGGGTTTCCTCACACAAGAGAAACAAGGAAACATCATCTGCCAAAATGCAATAAGCATCAAAATATTTAGCAACAATGGATATATCATGAAACCAAATGATTCAACCCAAACATTTACGGCTTTGTACCTGGACAAAATGCTACTGAACAGCTTAGCTTATCTGAAAGGGAGAAAGAATCAAGGGGCAAGCAAATTCTATCCACATCACATCTACTTATTAACTGGATTAGTTACTAACAGTAAGGTATGTATCCATCATACGATTCTCTCTTATAACCAGAAAAAACAGATAACGGGTAGAATGCTCTGAGCTACACTGAGAGCATGCACAGTACTGGCATCTTCTCTCAGGTCACAAGCACTCAGAAGAATCCAGTCCTGCACATGCTGTATTTTTAATTAGAAGCATTTCTAAGGGCAAGCCCATTTCAAAAATTGGTTTATTGAGCTAAAATTTATTCAAATTGTGAATTTAACAGCTGCTTTTGGAAAACAACACAGGCTTCCCTGCTCTACGACGCTAACCTCCCTCCCTCGTGGTAAGGTAACAGCAGAGAGAGACCCTGATTACCAAGCCACATTTCATAGAAATGTTACATTTAGCTCCAAATTCTGATTCCACCGTGAAAGTGCCCGTGGGGGTAGTGACACCAGGTGAAGGCATACACCTGAGTGCTCAGATGCTTTCCAAGTACAGACAAGATGTTTTGCCCGCCCTCCCTGGCAGCATGAGCGCATGGCACAAGATACAGCAGGTTGAACTAGCACATAAATTTACAGCATATCAGCTGCTCCTGCCATGACAGCTTGCATAGCTGTTACTACAGGGTAACACCATCAGAGCAGTGCTGCAAATCTAGCGAGCTCTCATGAGCTCCAAGATACAGAAAGCACAATTCCTACCCACAGATTTTATCTAAATCCCCAGTTCCTGGGGTCAGCTGTTTACACACAGCTCAGACCATCACAGGCCAGTACGCTCTAAGATAACACAAGGAGCCTAGTGGGGAACTGGAACTCAAAATGCTTTCTACTACACCTTACTGAGACTGAACCAGAAGCAGTACTTCCCACCAAATGCAACCCTGCACCAATGCATCACATTGATAGAACAGATTGATATTTAATGCACTCTTTTTTAAGTTGCAGGGGAACATCTGATCAATTTATCTGTCTTCCAGAATATTACAGACCAAGAAGCGAACCTGGTTGACCAGTAGCTCACAAGACAAAAACGGTCATTCTGGAAAGAATAATGATTGGCTTCATTAGAGAAGCCTGCCACTTTCCTTCTAAAGGCAGTTCAGAATCCCTTAAACTCCCCTCTGTAAAATTCTTCATTGCTTAAATATTTGTTCAAGCTGTTGTTTGAATACGACTAGCTTAAATTTCAGTTATTTGCTCTTTCCGTGGTTCTCCTCACATCATCACAAGCTCCTGATACAATCTAACAAAAATACATCTTAACATCCTCTGAAGGAAGAGAAAAACATGTTTGAGCTCTCTTCTGAGCCTTTTAAAATTTTTTCAACCTAATTTAAAATACTTTGGTGCAGGAGTTGGACACACTGCTTTATCACATCTGTTTCACAAATGTTACCTTCAACCTTCTCAGAATACTCCTACAGGATGTTTTGTATCATTTTTTTTTGGTACCAAATTTGTACCAAACCAAAAATTACATTAGCTCTTACAGCATCACACTGATACTCATTCAGCTGCTTGTTTGCAATGACCCAAAATTCTTTTCACAGTCGCTGTTTTCTATACTGTGGACACTGTTTACATTCTTTGTTCTTACATACACCCCACTTTGTTTGAATACCCGAACTCTCTCAAGTGATTTACATAACTATGTATGACTGCTGTACTATTTAACTTTCTGCAATTCTTTGCCTTCCTTGAATTCCATCAACATTATACATTATTGATACAAAGTAATTACACAGGCAACTTGCACTAAGATAGTTTTATTATAAATATTATAACCAGTAGCTCCTCATGTGAAATATTTATGCTCCTTAAAGGGATGAAACCCCTGAAGTTATTAAACTTTTCTAAAAATCAAACTCCAGCCCTTACTCTGCAACCACATAACTGAAAACAGATGAAAGCATACAGTATCAGGTGACATGCTCCGAGTCATCAGCAAGCTTCTACCTTGAATTCTGGACATTGCAGTAAACATAAAAAAAACCAACACCCCAAACATGCCAAGAAGATCTTTTGTGTCCTCCACTCTCAATAAATTGCTTTCCTTAGTTTTATCACAGTTTGAATATCGTTGTTCAACAGTCCAGAAGGAGAGTGTGTTTACACTTCATAGCACATGGCTAAAGAATAATAAAGCTGCAATAAAACAAACAGTAAAAGAATAAAAACATTAAAATGTATCAATACCAAAAACATATGTGCAAAAGCATGCAAAAATATTATCATACAGCTCAAAACCAATTAAATTGAACACAGGATACAGTGTATCCTAAAAACCCCCCAACATTACAACATTTCAAACCGTGTACATGTATGTATGTATATGTGGTGTGTTCATTCAAATAAAGAGCACCCCAGCTCAAATGGCTGCATTCTAAAATTTTACTTGCAGGACTAAGAGAGCATTCTCAAATTCAGATTTTTTTTTTTTTTTTGCTTTTTCACTTGTATTTAAGCATTCCCCTTTTAAAGTTCTTTATTACTTACTGTGATCACCAAAACTGACAAATGTAAATCTGCTGAAGGGATACTCTGCATGCTAAGCAAGCTGTTAAATGCCAACAGTCAAATGGAACTTCAGCTGAACTATGGAAATTTTACCAAGTGTTGGCTGTTTGACTTTGTTCCATGATTGAAGATTTAATCACTTACAGACTTAATAGTATGTCTCTCCCCAAACTCAGCTCGGTTCTTCTAAGTCCCTAATGCATCAGTGCAACAGCTGCAGTAAGTCAGCATGAGCGACTAGAGTGTCTCTCTTGTTAGCTCTACTGAATTCCTCCCTTAGTTTCAACTGGTTAGAATTGTGGTCCTTTATCCAAATAGTTATATTTTTAGGGAGTCACAAATTAAGTATCAGGGCAATTCATTAATCACATTTCTAAAGACCGATTAATGCAAACAACTATAATCATGCCAGCCCTGAGCCTTAAGTCACTGAAATGAGTGGTGGGCAGTACCATCTCTCTCTCTCAAAGAATAGGTATCAAAAAAAGGGAGGAGAAGGGCAGAGGCTCTAAGGAGACCTTTTAGCAATCTTCCAGTACTCAAAGGGGCCTACAGGAATGATGGGGAGGGACTCTTTATCAGAGAGTGTAGTGATAGGACAAGGGGTAACGGTTTCAAACTGAAAGCAGGCAGATTTGGACTAGGTATCAGGAAGAAGTTATTTACTGTGAGGGTAGTGAGGCACTGGAAAAGGTTGCCCAGAGAAGTTGTGGATGCCCCTTCCCTAGAAGCATTCATGGTCAGGTTGGATGGGGCTTTGAGGAACAGCATCTAAGTGGAAGCTGTCCCTGCCCATGGCAAGGGGGTCAGAACTAGAAGATCTTTAAGGTCCCTTCCAATCCAAACCATTCTCTGAAACCTTTTAAGGATTAAGTTTGAATGTGTAAGAACTTGCACTGAGTAAGAAACACTGAGGTTTATGTTTGCTGTAAGCCACTAACATAATTTAAATTAAATGCTTTTAAAATTAAGGAAACCATGTCCAACACAAACATTTTTAAAGAAAATTACAGCACAGAAATGGAAAAGTAAGTGGCCTACATAGTTTTTTGAAATCCAGCTTGTGACAGAGACCTTCTAGCTCAAGAAGGTGCAGAACAAATATGTTCCGTTTTGTCAAAAGAGATTAATGATATTCATTCACAATTGTGAGAGTTGAAAACTTGCATTTAGTTTCAATTTAATTAATAAATACTATGTAGGAGTCACTTAGGTATGCTTTATTTTAATTAAAGACATTCGCAGAATGAGTTAAAATACTCCCCAAAAAACAAAACCCAAAATAATCTGATATACAAACTAGTTGGATAAACCTGTTTTAATGCAGGTATATTAAATGCAGTTCTGTCACATAAGAGTTGAGGTTAGAAGGAACCTCGAGACCACCTAGTCTAACCTCCCTGCTCAAAGCAGGGTCACCTAAAACAGGTTGCCTATGACCTCATGCACTATTTTAGTTGTTTGGATTTTTTTTATTTGACTCCAGTTTCTACACAAATGTATTTTGACGGATGTTTAAGCCATCCATTGAGAATTAATCTTAAGCCCAGCAACAAAAAGAAACAAAAGAAAAAAACAGAGAAGGTATTTCTTCTTCAAGGAAATAATTATCATTAAACTTTACTAATTAATATGTGTATGCCCTAAGACCGAAGCATCCCAAACTGACAGTAATTATATCAGTACATCTAAAGTTTTACAATACTTATTTCAGAAAAGCAATTCCTAATCGAAGAGTTTGCTGCTGTTTAGTTTAACATCCATGTCCATATGTTCTTTTATTCATTTTATTGATTATCAGTCTGTCTGGGCTTGGAATGTGAATAAAATACACTTAAATATGGTACTACTTTCTAGAGTTCAGTGAATAGTCAAAGAGTAAAGTACTCTGATATTTTACAACATAGCTATTGGCACTTGGGCTGGCATAGTTTTAAGAATGGGTTAATCCATACCTCAGAGCTCTGACAGCTCATGTACTGACCTGGTTTTGGTCTTTAATGTTTTCCCCTTCCTACAACCGCAGAACTGGTTCTCACTTGAAAACAAAGTTAAGAGACTAATCAAAAAAATGCAGGTCTACCTGTGTTCCCAAGATGATTCTTTTTTATATCCTCAAGGATTGCTGCTATTATTCTAAGAAGTTTGGCTTTAAACAAAATCCTGCTTAAATTGGAAGAATAGCATGTATTACACAAATCTGCATACAAAGTTCCTCTAACAGAAATTTATTGATTCGGGTCTTGAAAGTTTATGTCTACTGATTACTGTGTTTAGAAAAAGGAATCAAATATCTATATGTTTACTATAAACATTTCAAATCTTATTTTGAGGCCTTCGAGTTGAATAGACCATCAAAAGCAACAAGAATGCTTGAAGAATGTGAGATAACTCCAATGCACTGAGAAAATGATCATCATTATCTAGTTGGATGAACGCAAGTTCTCACTTTCTATCTGTAATCTGTTTAAAAGCTACATATTTTAGTAATAGGATGGAGGACAACCCACATTTAAGATACCCATAGGGCTTCATTAAGCTCCTTACAACTTGATAACTGAAATAACAAGAAGCCCGTGTGGACTAAGGGGTTTTGTACAAGAGCAGAGGTAGTGCAGATCTGAAAAAAAAAACAAACCCAAAAACAAACCACCAAACAAAACAACAAAAAGTACATTGGAGATTTTTAGGACCAAGTATTAGGTAAAACAGGGAACAAAGGAGAGGGTACAAAACTAAACAAAATAGAATCTGTTTAACTTAACTTAACAGGACACTCTACACTCTAAGTAAACAGAATGAATGAAGTCTCATCACAGTAACAGGTAAAACTTGGGACTAGTGCTATACATATGAGGTGATTTCATGTATTTTGGATATAACTTCTGATGAAACTATTACAAAGTAAACATTTGAAACCAGTTTATTCCATATTAGTTGGCTTTCTGTAGCAGCTTTATTGCTTTTTGCCCAAGGGCTTACAGAAACAAGCATGTATTAGGTCTTTTTTTTTTTTTTTTTTCCCCCAGCTGATGGCAGAATACACATATGGCAATCTTCCCAAACCATTGTTTTCCCATGTTACAACTACTGGAATAGTAGAAGCTAACCTTAAAAGAAAACAGAGGACTAGAAGCTATTTGAACATGTTTTTCTTTTCACTGTCAGAGAGGTGACTGTCTCCACCTCTTCAAAAATAGCTTCTGCTTTGCACACGTGTTTAGATACCCCTGCAGCTGATTACCCCATGGAGAACTCAAAGATTAGCAACTGAAATATGAAGACCCAAGTTAACCTTGTAAAACACCATTCAGTGATTCTGGTTTTGTTCATCCATGAACCTCTTACTAGTATATTCCACTTTTCAGGCTGAGATACACTAAGAGCTTTTACCAGTATGTTATATCAGCTGACATGCCCTGTCACCGCAAGCTTGCTGCAATTCCAGTCTGTGACTTTCAGTGAACTTGACCAAATTCGAAAAGCACATGCAGGCTGATAATGTAAATGGTACAAGACTTCTGGGCAAGAAGAGAAAGCACGACTGCTAATTGCTTAGTTAAGACACACCTTAAAAGAGCACACAGTCTTCCTCAGAAGTTGTTATTTACATTTCAGAGAGCTGACAAGAAAGGCTGTCTTCCTGAAGGCATGCAACAACTTCACACTAATCACCCAGTGTCAGAAGACAGATGAAGTTTATACAAGTTTAGAAGTACACAGACAAATCATACCTTCATTTTTTTTTTGTCCCTGAGGCATGTTAGACAGTTACTGCTGCAGTAAACTCACAGTCCATAAAGATCAGTAATTAGTAAATGTTTTGGGGCTGCTGAGTATAAAGTTGCCATCCTCTCGTTAAAAAAAAAATTAAAGTAAATCTCAGGATATACCCTGTTTTGTAAGGCAGTGACTTAATTAGAGGTCCTAGTTCAAGTCTAGAAAAATCTCTGAGAACACCAGTAACACCAATATACCCATTCTTGTGTTTCAGATCTGGAAGTGTTTGCATTTATTTCCAGTGCTAATGGTACTGCTTCTATTTTGGCCTATGAAATCTATTTGACTGTCCTGGCTCCTGGTCTTTTTGAGAGAAAAGCTTAATTCAATCCTTCGAACAATAAAGATGAAATTATTAACAATCAGTTTAAGAAACAACTGACACGCTAGAAATTGCTCAGGCATCCAGAACAAAAGAACCTGGAATTATTGCTAGCAAAGTTTAGGACAAAGAAGAAAAAGATACATTTTTCTATTCACAATTAGACCAAAAGGTGAAAATAAAATAATCCAGATTCAAATTATTTAGATCAAATTACCAGTACAGCACTGTGATGATTTATAAAATAGGACTTTTCTTCTAGTGCATTTTGTATTTTTATAGATATTAGAAGCATCTTCCAAAGCCCCACAGGAAGCTGATGGAAAAAACCAAAATCTGAACTTTAACACCCTAACCATTGCTTAGTCTTTCAGTGGACATTCAAACACTTGAACAACTGAAGGAAATAGACTGTAACCAGAAATAAAAAGCTGTACTTAAAAAAAGTATTTGCATAGTTAAGACAAACACTTAACTGACTTTACAAATCCTAGTCAATTAACTTGAATATATCAAAAGTAAAATAAATACAAGTTTATCAAGAGCAAAAACCAGGAACTTCTCACACGGGTGAATGCTACATCACAGAATTAACAGTGATGGCTTTGGACTAGGAAAACAACCCAAAAACCTCATACTGAGAGAAAGTAATACTAAGTCTAGTACAGCTCTAAAGAGAAGCTATTAAAACTTCTGGGCCTCTAGCCCTTTAAGAGACAAAGAATGCCTTTATTTCTAGGAAAAGCAAATAATAATTGCCACCAAAACCACCAAAAGACCTTGAGATCTAAAAACCACAGGTAAGGGTATTTCTTTTTTGTCATGGCTTTGGTCAGAAAACCATTCATCTCTGTCACTGAGGTGTTTCTGCACAGTCCTGTTCTAAAATTAATGTTCCAGCAAATTTTAAACTACTAATTCCTTCAGAAGAAAAAACAACACACCAACAAACTTTAAGAGGGGGAAAAAAAAATAAAATCAAACCCATGTTTCTAACTCTTTCATGACAAAGGCAGACTTCCAAATAAGAATCATTTCAACGCTACGCCTGTAGAAAAATTGCTCCTCTGCCTCTTCTGTTGCTATTCATAGATCTGTAAGCAGCTACTAGTCCAGACCAGATGACTGTAACAAATTCAAACACTCCTGGAAGAGGCGTGTTTATAATTTTCCAATATGATGGTCTGCCAAGTTTCCCTGTCCAGGATTTTTTTTTGTAAAGAAAGGAACTGTGTGAGCCAAAATATGTCAGGGACTATCCTTCAAACCATTCTTTCAGAAAGTGGAAGTGCACTAGCACGTTTACAAACCTGTATTTGAATACGGTTCAAAAGCGTTTGAAGACTCAGCACCAGTCACAACTTTCATCTTCAGAAAACAAAATGCTATGCTGTGAGTCTTTGAAATAATTTCTCAGTACAGAATACTCAAAATTTTGCTAACACCTGATGAAAAAAGCATAAACTTTAATAAAATAAGCTGAAACTGATGAACACAGACATCCTTAATTCCCCTCAAAATAACCTTTTAATAACACCTTTTGTTTTATGACTTTTCAGTACATGTTCTCCGATGTCTTTTTCCAGTCTATTGCTCATTAGTTTAGCTGTCCAAATCCACACACATTATGGCATAAAGGCACATAACTTGTGAGAAATTCCTAGAAGCACTGGTGCATATCATTATCTTAAATGATGGTCTTGTGATTAAGACAGCTATAGGCAAGAAAAGGAGAATGAATCCCACCAAACTATTTATGACCTTGCACAAGTCATTAAATCCCTCAGTCTTGATAATACCAAATGAATTACTGAAGTATTTTTAAGCATTAAATAGTTCACTAACTGCATACATGGCATTCAGACAGAAACGCAGTTATGCAGTCTGTATAATAAACACTCAAAAAACCTTATTTTCTTTCTTTTAATTCTACTGCTGAAAAAAAAAAGTCAAAAGTCTTTGCAAAGGTTCTGCACCTAACTCTCGGCTTTCAATTTGAATGTAATCTTGAAACGCCAAGTTGATAGAATTATTCTCTTGCAGAAGTTTAATCCAATTTAGAATAACTAATCAGTAAAAAAACTAAGTCATGACTGAACAACAAGAGATAGTGCTTAAAAGGGAAGTGGTTTGATATGGCAAGTCTTTTGAATCATCTTGCTATTATCAGGTTTTCAGATCTTAATGTAAAAAATTCTATTTAGGACATGGACAGTTGTGGGGGAGACAAAAACCTGAAGTTATGACTGCACAAAAATAGCAATCACTTAAAAATTACAGTCATGAAAAACTAAAAACTTAACCTCATATGCAGATCACAAATGAGACTATGGGTTCTGCTCATTCTCACCTACAAATAAGTAACTACTCTTGACAATTACAGTGTTAGGGGTTGGGACATCAAAAAGATCATCTTGTCCAACCTCCCTGAAAGAGCAGGAACACCTAGAGCAGGTCACACAGGAACACATCCAGATGGGTTCTGAATGTCTGCAGAGGAGGAGACTCCACAACCTCCCTGGGCAGCCTGTTCCAGGCTCTGTCACCCTCACCATGAAAAACTTTCTCCTTATGTTTACATGGAACCTCCTATGTTCCTGCTTGCACCCAGTGCCCCTTGTCTTGTCATTGGACATCCCTGAGCAGAGTCTGGCTCCATCCTCCTGACACTCACCCTTTACATTTTTATAACCATTAATGAGGTCACCCCTCAGTCTCCTCCAAGCTAAAGACACCCAGCTCCTTCAGCCTTTCCTCATATGGGAGATGTTCCACTCCCTTCATCACCTTTGTGGCTCTGTGCTGGACTCTTTCGAGCAGTTCCCTGTCCTTCTTGAACTGAGGGGTCCAGAACTGGACACAATATTCCAGAAGTGGCCTCGCCAGGGCAGAGTAGAGGGGGAGGAGAACCTCTCTCCACCTGCTAACCACACCCCTTCTAATCCACCCCAGGGTGCCATTGGCCTTCCTGGCCACAAGGGCACATTGCTGGCTCATGGTCATCCTGCTG
>JANIJG010001962.1:1797-17637 GCA_024611175.1 Megaceryle torquata | reverse complement strand
TATTATTTTCATTCTCACTCAAGCTGTTCCAGTTCCCTTTTCTACTGGCTGAGTCTCTCTCCCTCATTCCCTTTCTCCTCCCCTTTGGGGAGGGAGGGGGGTTAACAGAGAGCGTCTGTTACAGGTCTAAGGGGCCGCCCTGACCCTAAACCATGACACAGGGCATCACTGCAAAGAGACTGGCCCCTTCTCCTTGACACCCACCCTTCAAATATTTGTAAATATTAATAAGAAACTGTCTTAAAATAAAGATCTAATAAATTATTTCCTAAAACAATGGTAAGTTAAATCTTTAAATGTGACAGTTTTGACACATAACCTGTTATTGTGGCTGCTACTGTTAATAGCTAAGGTTCAAAATCTCCATTAACATAAATATTTGTCTCCCCCCCTGGAAAAAGTGCAATCCATTTCTAAACAAATATTAATTATTACCATCACCTTCTGCTGCATTTCTCGCTTTTCTCACCATTCACTTAAAGGAAATTTTTAATTGTATCCACAATTTCATTCATATAATTTTATTTCATATTTGGAAAAGATCAATCCATTTTCATCACATTCTTTACTAACAGTAAAAATGTCTAATTTTTTTTTAAACAGACTTCTTGTTTAAGAAGATTTTTGTTCTTGTTAAATTTCTGGAGCAAATTCTAACACAAAAATACAATTCTGCTCACTACAATCCCTCTTTGGAGTAAAGCCTTTGGTCTACGATTGTGCCTAAGTAGAAATACCACTAAGACTCATGAAAGATAATTTCTAGGAGCCTTTTCTAAAGCTATGTAGTTCAACATACAGGTTGGCAATGAGACAATGATGTCTCCAGCTGCAACTGAGCTTATTTTCAAGTGCGAATGAAGCTCCTGAATGGGAAAAGGGATCTTGACCTCACTGTGCAACTAAAAAACAAGAGAGTAACAATTTTCACTACAGATGTGGCCTATACTTCATGAATTCAGAGATGAACTTGAACTAACTCACAAGGGCAGAAACTACCTCAGATCAGATTTACTTCTGAGTTAGGGATGAGTGTACACAGAAGCTACTTGCCAAAAAAACAACACTTCATACAGTTGGCGCCTTATCCTTTTACCTGGCTAGCCTCCAACAGCAACTTGGGAGATTTCCTTGTTCTAAATTCTGGCAGTTACTAGAACGTAGGCTGATGAAAAAAAAAAAAACAACTTTTCTCCTTGTAAAATATGTAATGTGTCATGGTCATGAATTCTGTTGGTCAACTGAAAAATAACCAAATTTAAAAAACAAACAACCCAATGGGTTAAAATAGAGACTGCTTCCTTACATACAAAAGCCTCATATTCTTTCCTTTCAATTCTAGTCCTCACAAACAATAGTATCAGAGAATATGAAGTTCCTTTATATATTAATAATCACAATATGTTAAACACTCATATTAGATACTGCTTAGAACACAGTGCTTTGGAATAAACAATCACTGTAAATAGCTGATGTACTTTGGAATGTGTAACCTTGTTTTCTTTCATAAAGAACTACATTTAATTTTCACATTTCATTTAAAATGGAGAGAACATAAGCACTACAAGGAAGAAAGACAAATTGTGCTTTAAAAAAAATAAAACAAAATAAAATTGAGTAGTATTCTAACAGTAATCACAAGTAGGATTTCATGGTTTATTCCTTAGCGGGAATACTGAAAGAATCTGTGGAGTTATAATTAAGGTCCAATTCACTACTACTATGACAACCATATTTTACCAACCCTTTCTCCAGCACTGTAAGCTTCATAGAAAAACCTAGAAGTAGTTAAAAAGTGACACTGAGAGATTCTGGCTGGCACCAGTGACAGTAGCTTATTTTTAAGAGTATTTAGAAAACCAACACTGAAAAAAAAAAAGTGGAACTGTCATCACTTCTATAGAAGTTTACTACAAGTCGTTCCTTTTACAGAGATGACACCAGCACCCTTAATTACAAGTCTCATTCTGAAACATTTTAAACAGTATTTCCAAAACATTTTCATTTCCCCTACAAACCCACACCAACAAATGAAGCATACAGTTAGAAGTATAATCACAAGAGACTGCACTCATACTCAAATCACTCTGGTATAGACAGAGCCAAAGATTTAGTGGATAGCTCTCCCTATTGCATATTCCTCCTCTCCTAGAAACTATAAGAAAATAAAGGGCAACAATATAACAGTTGCATTTTTTTCCAAATATTGCTTAACTGACAAAAGAGGTGAAAACAGAGTTATATTAAATTCTAACATCCAAAATTTTGTTGAAAACTGTACCATAAGAATTGTAACAGCTACGCTAGGTTCTATTCTGTCAAGAAGACTAATTCTGGGTATGCATTTAAATATAAAACTTATAGATATTGAAGAGCTGGGCTTATATACAGAATAGAAGAGTGTATCTAACTCCATCACTTCTAGTTGCATTAAGGCATGACTGGTATCTGTAACAGATGATTACATACTTGAAGAAATTAAGAAACCATATTAATAATGTTTAGATGGAAAAAAGTTGACGCTCCTTCAGGAATGCAGATGGAATGGACTTAATTATGCAAACTGGGGTTTTTTTCCTCATTTCTCTTCATATATGTCTCTTCCTGTAACCCTCACACGAATACCCTACCTCTAGTACTAGCAGTATCTTGCTCTGCTGTTTTGATGAACTGAAATAGCAGAATTGTTCTGCAGAGCTTCAGTGTGTGCAACATTTCAGAACACACACCTGGTAGAAAATCACCTACCCTTCTTCGATTGCTCATTACAGCATCAATAAGCAGCTCACAAAATACTCTGAAACAGTAAATTATTTTCAGCTCCAGAACAGTTGAAACCTCAATTACACTGTGCTAACAAAGAACCCCATTATTTGAGGACAACACACTGATTCTACCTCTATAAAAAGAAAACAAAACAACCTCCCCCTCCAAAGCCTCCTCAGCTCAGCAAATATATTGCATCAGTCTTTCCTCTCCCTTTCCCCTTTCCCCACAATTCTGACTTCCTAGTGTAAAAGCACTAACAAAATAACCACGCTGCATTTGTCCAAACACAAGCCAAATAAAATCAGACAGCTTCAGAAAGCGACGTTCATCCAATGTGATGGTTACTGCATCAAATTATTGGACTAAGAAACTCCTGTTCAATCCTGCACACCATAAAACATGCAAAATCACTAGCTAAATATATAATAAAATAAAAATAAAAAACAAGAAGAAAAAAAGAAGCAGCTACTGGATTTGAAAGCTGTTATTTCAGAGGCACGTGAGAGTCAACTGTATGATCAAGCTTCAACTGCTTGCAGAGCAGATCAAACAGCCAAAGTTTTGTGTAAGTCAGGTTTAAGCATTACTTGTGCTTCTCCTGACCCTTCTATACCAAATTATATATCTCCAAATAATAAAAGCATTATGCTGCAATCTCTGTCACCAGGTTTTCTCCTAAACCAACTTCTTATTAAAGGCCATCTTCACTCTGATCTACTGTTATTTTTCACCACTATCACTGTTCTGCTCTGAAAATACCAGGTCCCTGGTTACTACAAGTAAAAAATGCAGTGATTCACCATAATTAAAAAAAAAAAGTACAGAATTCAAACATTCAGTAAAATTAAACTGTTTACCACGAGTCAGGTTACCACAGAAGCCAAATTATTAATAAAATTAAAATATTTCATTGCTAGTGGTTTCCATTAGAGAATGACATTCTGAAAAAGCCAAAGGCTAACAGCTTGGAAAAAAATAAGATGTTGCTAAGGTTTTCTTTCAACAAATCAAGCTTACACAAAACAAGAAAGATTTTTATGGAAATAACTGAAGAACATTACAACGAACAGGCTACAGAAATCCCATTTACACTAAAGAAAAGATGATCAGTTGAAGGCGTGACCTGTTTCTCACTGTTTGAGTTTTTTCTGTTTTTTAAATCTGCCACATATGCATCTACATTATGAAGGCCCACCTATCTTTCTCTGCCAGCAAAAGATCTATCTTCTTCCACATGCATCACACTGCAGAGTCAGACTTGGAGTCTGGCTGGTTTTAGTTTATTTCTGCTGATATACTGGGAAGATGAACAACAGATATTTAGAATTAATTTTATTTACATTTTCACATCCCTTAACCTAAAAGTAATAACACAAATGTTCATGAAAGCAGGCAGCACAGAATGTGCTCACAAACTGCCCAGTTCTCATGCAAATATTTTAGTTCTCTGCTATGTTCTACGTCTCTTGGACAGTTCTCAGTTGGGGGTACTTTGTTTTCTTTCTCTCTTCTCCCACTACACAGAGCAATAAACCTCACATAACACCTCATCTACTTCCAGCCACAAGTCTGGAGATAAGAAATTCCAGGGGATGAATCAGTCCCATGAGCCAAAACAACTGAAACCAAAAGGGAGCAGCCTTAGATAACTGGTCCCTGTTGTGGCAACTCCCACATCAATATTTTCAGCAGTCCTGGCTCTTTGCATTCTCCTTCCTCCAACCCCCCCTTCCCAGCTCACCTCACATGCTCTACATATTCCTTTCCATTCCCAGTCTTCCTTTCAACACATCCTCGCCTCCTCCTGTTTTTCCATTCAGGCAATCCCTCCTACAAAATTCCACTTCAAAATAATGACTAACAATATTGCCATGCCATCTGTTTTCATAACGTATCACTCTTTCTACACCTTTTAACACTCCATTTGTACAGAACATAATTTTTTTTTGAGTGAGGACTATCCACCATTATCTGCACACCACCTAAAACAATTGGTTTCTGTTCCTAAGTCTTTCATCTTTAATACAGCAGTGGTTAAAAATGAGTATTTCCTCGATTAGGTTTCCAACCGCTGGCATAAGAACACAAGTTCACCAAAACCTGACATGCTGGCACAATCTGTAAATGCTTAGCAGAACTTTATTCTGTTCTTCCCATCTATCCTAAGGTGGAAGGTTTTGTTGGTTGTTTTGGATTTTTTTTTTTTTTTTTTAATGCATCATACTCAAAACAGGAATCAAGACTGTAAAGATACTAAATTCATCTCTGCATGGGAATTGCAGGTTTACAAACATACACATGAATGCACAAATTGCTTAAGAGCCATATGTTAAAAAAAAAAAGAAGGAAAAAAAAGAATTACCTGGATTACCATGGCAAGTTTAGATACTTTATGTACAACATATGCCATTTTTCTGAAGTGAGGAAAACAGGGGGCAATTTAAAACTGTATTTCTGATACAGAACACATTTTTAGTCAAGTGATGAATTCTATTTAGTTATTTTACATCATTCCTGTGTTTTGTGTTCAGGTAAAACACATCAGCAAAATGAGAAAATATGGACCCAGAATTTATAACTTTTACACACCTAAAATAGCTACAAACAAGTTTTGTAAGGGTCCTGGATGAATACGAGTCAGCAATGTGCCTTGGTTGCATAGCAAGCCCAGTATCCTGGGCTGCATTAGGAAGAACACTACCAAGCAGGTCAAGGGGCAAGACCCTTTCCCTCTATTCAGCACTGGTGAGAAGCATTTGGAGTCCTATGTTCCCCAGTCTGAGTTCCCCAGTACAAAACAGACGTGGACATACTGAAGCCAGCCCATGAATATGATTAAGGACTTGGGAGCACTGGAGATACAAGGAACAGCAGGGTGAGCTACAAATTTGTAGCCTCAAGAAGAGAAAGGTGGGGGGAAGATCTTATCAATGTGTATAAATAAATACCTGATATGGTAAGTAAGAATGAGTCTTGACTTCTTTCAGTGGTGCCCAGTGAATGGACAAGAGACAATGGGCACAAACTTAAACCTCAGTTTGAAAACAAACTGAGGTAGGGCAGGCTGTTTTCTTTTGCGTTTGTTTTTTGTTTGTTTTCTCCTCCTGTTGTTTGTTTTGTTTCGCTATGAGTGAAACACTGGAACTTACCAAGACAGCTTCTGGCACGTTCATCCCTGGAACTTGTCTGAGAGACTCTGTTTTGAGCAGGGCAGTTGGACTGACTAGATAATCTCTAGATGTCCTTTCCAACCTCAACATTAATCTGAGGGTAAAAGCACACTTCTGCTGTAGAAAACAGACGATACAGCAGAACTGAGGGTTTTTTTACTACTACTATTTAGGTCTAACAGTAAAACTGATTAAACCTCAGTTCTATAAAGCTAATCCAAATGGCTCAAAAATTAAAATATTTGATACCAAGTATTTATAAAAATAGATTCATTTTACCTCAGTGTAACAAATTGCCTGTAATCCCTTCTAATTTCCTGCAGACAGTACAGTGTTTCACTGCTTACAAATGTGAATGCCACAAAACCATTTGGTTAATGATCAATGGATGAAAACATACAGGAACATGAAGGTTCCTCTGCAATGAAAGGACATTTTAGCTAGGTTAAACGGGTAACTTTTAAAAGGAAATATAAAAGCTGCTGTCTCAAGAACTCCAGAAAATAGCCTCCTCATCTGGATAATAAATATAATAGGGGTGGCAGCAATAAAAATTTGCTCATTACTGATCTGAAGGCAGTACCTGAAGAAGTGAGGACTGAAACAGTTTCCAATTCCCACTGCTTAATAAGATCTCTGCTATACAGAAACCCACCTAGGTAGTTTCAAACGCAAAATGAAAGACTCATTATACATCTCATTATACAAAACTCAGAAAACTTGTATTGTAAACCTCCCCTGAGAAGTAATGCCAAGTATTATGGATTATGTGCAACATTCCACAGCCCTTTCAATATTCACACTGAGTACTGCGTGTTGATATTGCACCTCAAATAGGACATACAGCTTTGCTGTAGAAAACACCAGTTTAGTCAGCAAACAGTACAGAGGCATAACTTGAATGTAAATAAGCAGTGGCTGCTCCTCCCTTCTCTGTAATTTTTAGGAAAAGAACCTGTTACTGAATGAGGGACAAACCCAACCTAACAATGATCTCTGCAGTGAATATTCTTTTCTTCTTTCCAAATCTAAATCCGTTTTCACTAACACTGCCAAAATCTTCCAGTAACTTTTATGGCTGTAACGTAATCAACTTACAGACAGCGACCTGGTAACCTTTCCACACCATTTGGATGCGACTGTGTTTATCTGGACACGTATGCGAACAGGCCCTAGAGAGCACCTAGATACTCACCGCTGACAAGAGTTATCTCAGTAATCACAGAATGGCTGAGATTGGAGGGAACCTCTAGAAGCCACCTGGTCCAAACCCCCTGGCTCAAGCAAGGCCACTTACAGCCAGCTGCCCAAGACCATGTCCAGGTGGCTTTTGAATATCTCCCAAGGACCATGAGTCCACAACCTGAGAATCTGAGATGGCATGCACATGTACACCAAGGTCACATAACATGAACTCACAGACATGCAGTCAGCACGATGGATTGCATACGTATGAGTGGGAGAAGAAGTTATCTGAAATGGCCATCTGCATGCTGATGACAGAAAGGCTGGAGCAGACAGACATCAAATGGTTCCCTAATAACCCATATGGCCCACCAAGATAGCAAGTGTGAAATTTTATTTAAATGCCCTGCCAAAACCCCACAAACTTCTACACACATTATACCTTCTCTGTAATAAAAAGCAGCTCTTGAAAGAAAAGAGCCTTAACAAACATGCACGGATCCTATGCAAACACTGGCATTTCAGTCAGTCCCTGTATCTAGTACTGAGTTTTCTGGTATTTGTTTAGATTCTTTTATATTTCTAGCTCTATTCTCAGTCTTAAAATAACTGATTCACAGTCAGGAAAATACTGCCTGTTTCCAAGCTCATATACTTGATTATTCCACTGCATTCCTCAAAATTACTCATGATACCTGTATGTATTCTGGTAAAAACAGCAACAGTGCAATTTTAGCCTAACTATACAGATTTAATGGCAGATCTCTGCAGCCAGCCCCTGGACCTTGTTAATCAAGCCTAGTCCTCAGTGTTATAATTGTTACCACAACTACAGCTTTGGTCAACGTACAAAGGAACATTATTTTATTCTTTACATTAATTTATTATTGGACAAGGTAATAGCACAGAAATAATAACTGCGTGCAGGCAGTAGCTTATCAGTTCTGCTGCTGATTTGATGCGAGACCCTAAGCAAATCCATTCTTTTCTTTACACAGGTACACCTTTTTGTTTGCCAAGAACATCTTCCTGAAACGCGAGATAGCAATTCAGTAAACACTGAAACAATTTTTCCCTATAGAATAAACGTAGCATAGAAGAGACATGTACAGGAACTTGAAAAATGCACACAACTGTAACACACAAGGATAGTACATATCACAGAATCACAGAATGTTAAGGGTTGGAAGGGACCTCGAAAGATCATCTTGTCCAACCCCCCTGACATATGACATGGCAGAGAGAGAGAAGCAGCAAGTTCATCAATTGTCAACTCAACATCCAATGGTGACAGATGAGGAGGATGAGATGCTGGCTGACACTTTTCAGAAACTGGCTTTGGAATAGCTGGAGATACTTTAAAAAAAGTTGAAAGTTGACTGCTAATTGTCCCGAGACCTCCCTCAGCAGACCTTCCTTAACATGAGACTGAATCTCCAGTGACCCTATTCAATCATTCTTAAAAAAAAAAAATCAGCTTCTTCACCTGCGAGATTGAACATCCACTGTAAATCTTTTAGTGTGTTCATGCTGCCTCTTTCCAAATGGTTACATTTTCATTGTCATCATCAGCCTTCTCAGTGGCCCACTGCACACAGAGGTCAATCAAGGGTAAAGGACAAAAAGGGGGTAATGACAACGGTTAGTAGAACAGGGTATTAAATGATCAATACTGGAACGCTGAAACAAGGAACTGAGAAGAAATGGATAGCATGGTGTTACTGCACCTGTTTCCTTCTTCCAGAGATTCATCTTGTTACTCAGACTGCAAAAATTACTAAGCAGAAGCTGTTTCTCACCGAGTGTTTACATATCATCTAACCCTGCCAACCTCAGTTGTGATATGCATGTGCTACTCTGGTAAAAATAAGAGAGGCGACTATTTTCAGGCCAGTGTGCTATTTTGAGGAGGTTCATTTTACACTGAAAAAGAAGGTACTTCAACAAGCAGCCAAGAAGCACCCTTAAGAACTGGGTAACAGAACTGGAAGTTGTAGCTGAGATAGATAAGCTGTTGGTCTACTTCCAGAGGCACTGATTTAAAAAAAAAAAAAAAAAAATCAGTCACAAGTTATATTAGACCCAATACAGATGCAGCTACTTTGTGAAACATGCTGAAGTCTGCAGCTGATGGAGTTCTAAGCACACAGTGTCAGTTATACATGCATTTTTTTTGACTGAATTACAAATGCACAAATATATGCAGTGACTTGACCAAGAGGTACTCTAAAGTAGCAAACAGAAAAATGGTTATGAAACCAATACCTGGATTCTAGATAGAACATTGAAATTATTTTTTTTTCCACAGTATTTTAAGGCTTATTTAAGAAACAGAATTAAAGCAAGGCACATATACATGGGTACTAAATTTGCTACTTAACAAGTTTCATGCCAGTGGAGTAGAATCTGACAGTTTATTCAGGCAGCTTCTCATTGCTTAAACAACATAGCAGCCAATCTATACAAAGTATGTAACAACCACTTCAAAAAAAGAAGGTTCTTAAAAAAAAAAAAAAAAATCAAAAACACCACAACAACAACAATTAATAAAACCAAACAAACCAACAAAAACCCCACACCACACCAGAAAACACACCCTTTTAAGAACCAGGTAAGTAACAGGCTAATGACCTCCAATCACACCACTCACAAAGCTCGAACACTGAAAACAATCTCAGAATAAATACATTAACTCAAATTCCTCATTCCTACTTGAGCCCTCTTGACATCTCACAGATGCTATAAAACTCTGGGGAAAAAAAAAATAAATACATAAAAGAGATAAATAAATGGACATGAGGCTATTTTTCAAATAGCTCTTCAGAAGTACAAGAAGCCTGCCAGTGCAAGATGCAGAAATGGTACTTTGGAAGTGGAACTACATTGTATGAAGCTGAAAATCTGCTAGGCCATCCTGCAGTCCACAGAATAACCCCCTATCAAGGGCTGTATGCTGGTATATTTTGGGAGAGGGTGTGAAAAGGTAAGGCAGAAGCGTAAGCCTCACTGCAACGGGTGAATCCTTTTTCACATCCTCATACCCTCACTATGAAGCCACAGAAGAGAGTGGAAGACTGCTAATGAGAAGTGCCCACTTCTGAGAAAAGGCATATGGAAAATAGCAGCACCTGGAATGATGCTCAGCTGTGACCAATAGGATACTGAACAGAGGAGGCTACGTGGAATGACCATGGTGGGACACAGTGTCTGATACGGTAGCAAAAATGAGGGGAGAAATAAGGTAATCGTGAGCTGAGCATAGAAAGCAGCAAGTCCCTGCAAATGAGCTCACTCCTTCTCAAGAGGGGAGAAAGACACTGGGATGGGATCAGATATACAGCCTAGCCAGGTCAGTGAAGGGGAAAGGGGAGGGAAGAACAGAAGAAAGAAGATAAGCAGGCCCCCTCACTGAGTCATACCAGAGCTACTGCTGCTGGAAGGGAGCCAGATTTGAGCTGAAGCATTTACCTCTACTTCCCCCCGCCCCGAAAACCAAGGAAGAATGAGCCCACCAAACTCAAATATCTACCGGAAATGTGTTCAGATTTTGCTGACTGTAAATCCCTACTCTAAATTACACGTAGCCTTAGAAAAACTCATAATTAAAAGCATGCGAGATTAAGTTCGAAACATCCCCTTCTTTGGCTGAGTTTTTGTGCTGCCCCAAAGTAAGATTCATTCTTGGATCAGTGATTTCATAATGTAAAATAGAAAACCTTTCAAAAAGGGTCAAGTCCATAAAGTGGCAATTGAGGACAGTTGAGAGTTAGATTATTTCTCATATAACACATTTGGTTTTTCTTAGGTAAATTCCTAATCTGCCTTCTCCAAAGACCCTCCTGTCAACTGAGCACACACTTCTCAGCCTAACACCGTTCAAAAGCTATTTTTAAAAGTGTATTCATTTCTGTAAAGTTTATCATGTATCTCAGCCCCAAATCACACACAAATCAGTATTATGATTTTTTAAAAAATATTTCAACTGTTTTACAATACTCAATATCATACACCAATGGGTATCTTGTAGGTGGTTTATGATGAGCGTCCTCACCTACTGACACTCAGTCTTGTTAACTGAAGCAATAATGTAGCAACCTCAGCTCATTTACTAATGTCTCTCTTAACGTGACATCTTGTCTCACCCTGATTTCTTTATGGATGGATTTACAGTTAGGTTCTGCAGCTGAATAAGCACCTGACAGAAGCACCCAACTGAGCATTCACATACTTATTTTGAAGTGGTCAGTGAAATCATGAGGAGAGACTTCAAGAGCCTGAAATGGCCAAAAGCAAGCAGGAAATAAATCCAAACTTTTGATACCT
The DNA here is from genome assembly GCA_024611175.1 of Megaceryle torquata. Classification (NCBI taxonomy): domain Eukaryota; kingdom Metazoa; phylum Chordata; class Aves; order Coraciiformes; family Cerylidae; genus Megaceryle; species Megaceryle torquata. Next base: position 6,190 of record JANIJG010001962.1, on the reverse strand, counting down.
CCATGCATCACAGCTTAGCAACAAGAATAACGATCCAAGAATTACCAATTAAACAAAAGACCATATGTAAACAGAAAATTCAATTTTCATTGTGATTCCACGCTAATAAACAGGCTTTGCAATTTCTCAGGTTTTTTTCTTCTTTGTTTTTTTTTTTAGCAAAAGCATTTACAAAAATTGCTAGCTAGCAGAAAATAAATACTGCCTGAGAAGATAATGAAATTTTGTTTCATAGTTGAGTATAACCTAGTGAATTAAAACCTATTGTTTTTAAACATAGGCAGCACTATTATGAGACTCCTTCAGAGGCACAACTACTGCATCGAATAACATCTACAATCTTAGACAACAAAGCATGAATTTAACACTGCTTTCACTGTATTACTGTCACGGCAGTATTGTAGCATTTCTGAAATTACACTTTTGTCCAAGTCACTATGTCAACAGACAGACCAGTCTGCTTCAAGCACCAAACAGATAAAATGGAATGAAATGGCTCAACCAGCTAAGGTGCATTCAAACATAAATTCTAGTAGTGCTTCACTTCACCTTTTGCTACTGTAGTCAGAATTTTACTCGTTATTTCACAGAACAAGGGGAAAAACAGTAGGTGGATCCTTAGGCTTAAGAAAATTTTGATTCCTTGCCTTTCAATCTCTTACTATGCAAAGATGTAGGACATCAAGAGATGACTTGCATCATCCTGCCAAATACAATGAGATTCCTGGACAAACTGGCTGCTCATGACCTGGATGTCTGTACACTTTGCTGGGTAAAAAACCAGCCTGGACAGCCAGGCCCAAAGAGCAGTGGTAAATGGAGTTAAATCCAGTCAGTAGCCACTCACGAGTGGTGTCCCCCAGGGCTCTATAGTATCTTTATCAATGACCTGGATGAGGGCATTGAGTGCACCCTTAGTAAGTTTTCAGATGACACAAGATTGGGTGAAAACGTCAATCTGCTGGAGGGCAGGGAGACTCTGGCGAGGGATCTAGACAGACTAGATCAATGGGACAACTGTATGAGTATCAGTAAGGCCAAATGCTGGGTTCTGCACTTGGGCCACAACCCCCAGCAGCATGACAGGCCTGGGGAGCAGTGGCTGAAAAGCTGCTCAGCAGAGGGACCTGGGGGTGTTGATTGACAGCCAACTGAACAAATGCCAACAGTGTGCCCAGGTGGCAAAAAAATCCAATGGCATCCTGGCCTGTATCAAGACTAGTGTGGCCAGAAGGACAGGGAAAGTGATATCACCCCTGTGCTCAGCACTGATGAGGCCACATCTCGAGTACTGTGTTCAGTTCTGGGCACCTCACCACAAGAAGGACACTGAGGTACTAGAGCATGTCCAAAGAAGGGCAATGATGCTGGTGAAGGGTCTGGAGCACACATCTTACGAGGAGCAGCTGAGAGAATTCGGGGGTTTAGCTTGGATAAAAGGAGGGTCAGGCAAGACCCTATTGCTCTCTACAACTACCTGAAAGGAGGCTGTAGAGAGGCGGGGGTCAGTGTGTTCAACCAAGTAACAAGTGATACGATAAAAGGAAATGGCTTCAAGTTGCACCAAGGGAAGTTCAGATTGGATATCAGGAACAATTTCTTTACTGAACAAGTTATCAGGCATTGGAACAGCTTGCCCAGGGAAGGGGTTGAGTCACCACTCAGGTGTCTCAACCACTCAACTCACCCTGAAGGTATTTAAGAGTCATGCAGACACAGTGATTAGGGATATGGTTTATTCTGGTTTAGTCGAGGTCTTGTCAGTGTTAGGTTAATGGTTGGACTAGATGATCTTAAAGGTCTTTTCCAATCTAGGAAATTCTGTAGTACCAGCAAACCTCTACAAATCAACTGTTGAATACAGGATTACATAAAAGCTCTCAGAGATAAGAACACTGAGCACAATATCTCCGGAAGATGAGGCAGGAGTAGGTAGGTGCCTTCAGAAACAATGTCTGCAGCAGATATTAGACACAAGATACAGTGCTGCTAAACGTTTGACTTTCTGAACACCTGCATAAGCCACTTCCATATATCAATTAATCCCCCTTCACTCAGTAGGTGGAATTTGGAGTCTGTTCTGAACCTGACTCCCAATTAGCTGCACAGCATGGACACAAGCTTTAAACACACTAAGACTGGCGCAGAGTTAATCATGCTGGAGGTGAAGCAGCCTATAGAGATGTAGTGGTTTGCTGTCATGTAGGCAGCATGGCAAAGGAGCACCTTTCCCGCAGGCAAGGCATACACGTTCAACCCAACCAGGAAGGGTTATTCTTAGCCAGACCAACTCAAGTGAACAGAAGCATCACGCTGCCTGTAAGCCAAACAGTAAGTACATTCTATGGTCTTATACGGTATGTTTGAAGCTGTTTTAACTCTCTTTTTCCTCAGAGAAAATGTCGATGTAGATATAAGTTATTATGCTTAATTTGATTTTATATTTCAACTCTCAAGTTGAAATTGGATAGCCCTCCCTCTAGAGTCATATACATCACTTCTGACAATGCTGAGGTCCAACACCTCTGAAAATTGTCAGAATTACCACGGGGCTCCTTTTTTTTAAAAAAAAAAAAAGGAAAAAAAGTAATGCAGAGATGCAATAAGAAGTTCTTGAAGCTTATTAGCAAACATTACTAAAGGTATAGAAAGAAAAAAAAAAGCCATTAAAAAAGTTTAACAAGGAAATAAATAGAAGACAGCCAAGTCAGAACTCCTTTGCAGACTCCAGTGCAGTGTCTCCTCCAACCAATTAGAAATGTTTCTATTATGCAAACTAATATTAAAGTTTATGGTTTGGGAAGCCAGGGATTTCCTACTGTGTTTCTAACAGCTGGACAGCTAAACTACTTCACTGTTTACTTTATGATGCCACATTCATGATATGACATAGCCTAAACATTTTCTTAAAAGAAAATAAGCCTTAATGAGTTAACCACACGCACGCACAGAAAGCCTGCTACCTGCCAGACAACCTCAGGCTCTACATTTTTTAATAATGAAATAGTTACTCGTGCCATTACATAAATATTATTACATAATATCTCCTTTGTATGCAAAATTATAACTACAGTAAAATAGGTTCCTCTATTTCAATATTGTATCTATTAATCCCACTCATCCACTTAGTAATTTTGAGCTATAGATGCATCAGATCACAACAGCTTTAATATCTCACATTCTTCTGTGCCTAAACAGAGAGCAGACATCCTAAACGTAAAAAAAAAAAAAATAATCCAACAGCAAAAAAAGATCTTCTCTACTACAGTAACTGGGTGAAGGGAAAGATACTATTACTGTGCTTTTGTTAGGTGTTTTTTGTCTTGCCTAACATTTAATGTGTATACCAATACCTCATTTTCAACGTGTAAGTTGATAAACATGCAGAAATACCTTAATTCCCCAAGGTCAGCATTACACAACACAAGTATAATGGGATCACAAGCAAATGATGCTTAACGTATCTAACATCTCAAAGAACAGTGCTTTTTTTCCCCACATAATATTTAATGTATGGGTAAACTGCAATATAAATGTTAATTTTCCTAAATATTAAATTATTAGAAATCTGTTCTGATGGTCAGAAACATACTCGAGGGTGGGAAGACTACAGCCACGAGTCCATAGAGAAAAGGCAATGAAGAAGTGGGATGTGACACTAGGAAGTCTCAGGGGGCAACATGTGGCCAGCGGTTAGGACGTTCCCTTCTGCAGTGCAGCACCAATGCCTATCGTTTTACGCGATTTGTACCACACTAGCGTAGGCTCAACACAAACCCCCCGCTTCCCAAGAACTGCAGAAGTCTCACTTGCGACTACGTTCAAAGGTTTCCCCCTGTACGCTCACCCCTTCGCACCTCGCCCCGCACACGCACGCCCCCGAGCGTGCCGGCCTGGTCCCCCACCCTGCCCACAGGCCGTCACCCTGCCCTTTTTAGGGGCTGCGGGGCGCGGAGCGCGCGGCTGCCCCCACTGTTTGCACAGCTGTCGCCGCTCGCTCCGGGGCAGTCCCCGCGTCGGCCGCGCGGGCACAAAGCACCGGCGGCCGCGGGCACCGAGTCCCGGCCCGCACCTGCGGCCCCCCACCGCCACCGGCCGGGGGCGGGGCGGGCGGGGTGCGCGGCGGGACACGACACCTCCGAGCCTGCAGCGGCTGCCTGGCTCCCCCCCGCGGGGACACCCAGGGCAGGTACCCTCTTCTCCGGCCGCCGCCGCTCCGCGGCGCCGGCTGGGCCCCGCGCGCTCGCTCGCAGCCGCCACCGGCAGGTGAGACGCGCCGCAGCGGCGGGGGGGGGGGGGGGGGGGGGGGCGCCCCAGCCCGGGGGGATCACCCCCACCCGGGGAGGTTCCCCGACGGGAGGTGCCCCTGGGTGGGGTTCCCAAGGGGGGGGCC
>JANIJG010001960.1:35336-50084 GCA_024611175.1 Megaceryle torquata | reverse complement strand
GTGGCCAAGAAGGCCAGTGGCATCCTGGCTTGTATTAGAAACACCGTGGCCAGCAGGAATAGGGAGGTGATCATCCCCATGTACCTGGCACTGGTGAGGCCACACCGTGAATACTGTGTTCAGTTCTTGGACCCTCTCTATAAGAGGGACATAGAAGTGCTGGAGTGTGTCCAGAAAAGGGCAACGAGGCTGGTGAAGGGCCTGGAGCACAAGTCCTACGTGGCTGAGGGAGCTGGGGTTGTTTAGTCCGGAGAAGTCTGAGGGGAGACCTTATCACTCTCTATAACTACCTGATAGGAGGTGGGAGTGAGGAGAGGAACAGCATCCTCTCCCTGGTGACACGTGACAGGACCAGAGGGAATGGATGCAAGCTGCACCAGGAGTGGTTTAGGCTGGATATTAGGAAACATTTATTCACTGAAAGGGTTATCAAACATTGGAACAGTCTACCCAGGGCAGTGATGGAGTTGCCATCCCTGGAGTCATTTAAATGCCATGTGGACCTGGTGCTTAGGGACATGGTTTAGTGGTGAGCTTGCAGTGTTGGGTTGAAGGTTGGACTAGCTGATCTTGAAGGTCTTTTCTAACCAAAGACATTCTGTGATTTTTTGATTCTGTGAATGTAATATGTAGTTGCCTACACAGCTATGGCTGTCTTTATTTACAGTAGCTGTATACACAAGAACAAGAAAATTGGAAAGGATTACTATTACAATTACAGACTGATTTTTCCACTAACCAAAGTGAATCTCGAAAAGCACAGTTATTCCTGTAATAAGCCATTAAAGACAGACAAACCTAGGTGGTCTCTTGAAGCACTAAAAAGAAAATGTTTATCCTTGTGCTTGCACACAGAACAGAGAAAACACAGAGTTCTGAGGGCTTTCGTAAGCAATAAATAAAATTGATGGCATATTTTCATCACTCTAAAGGTTTTATTAAGAGTAAGTAAAGGTTTTGATGGGGAGTTTTACTTAAAATGATTTGAGTTGCTGTAAGTGAGACTGTGTGGCATAATCTACTTCAAGAAGTCTCCTAAGGTGTCTGAATCATACTGATAGGAAGAAAAAAGGGATTCTTAAAGCATATAAACAATAACGTTTATTAGTAGTGCAGAGCTGCTGTAATGACAGTAAGTGAAACAACTTCAAGACTGGAAGGAGAAGCTTTTGCAGGGTCATCACAGCAAGAGGTGGCTCTGTCTCTCCGAGCCTGGATGCCAGCTTTGCTGGCCTTCAGTACTGCAGTGTGAACACACCACATGCTGATCTGCCTGGCTACACCACAGAGCTTGTCAAATATTGAATACACTGCTAGGAAAGTGACTTGCTCTCCAGCACAAGCAGAAGGACGTCTGTGGACATGAACTAGTACAGGAGCCCGTTGGCTCCTTTTCACAGACAGGGATGCAATGCCAAGCAATCAGAATTGCAGACATTTGCACATTGCTGTTACTGCACAATGCCTGAAGTGTCTTCCACAACCTCCCTCTTACTAAAACATGGGAGTAAGGTCAAAGTGTATCTGATTTACCATTGAATAATTCCTAGGAAAAAAAAGATTTTTTGGGGGTAATTTCTGCTGCTATAAATAGCCATGCAGTGGCAAACCTCCATAGATTGCAGCAAAGCAATCAGTGGGCTGCACAGGCACTACACCAGTGTACACTTTGTTGCTAAATACAGCAACAAAACATTTATGAATTACCTCAGTTATCCACAAAAAAAAAAAAGAAAAAAGAAAAAAAAGGTCCAGATACAGCCATTGCTGTGATTAAAGCAACTACTGGGATTTTTACTCCTCCATTGTTCTGAATTATTTAAGTAAGGACTATCATATTTAGCTCACAACCTTGCTTGACAGTCAGGTTTAGTATCATCTATGTTTTTGTCTCAAGACAGAAGAAAGTTACTTTCACACTCTTAATTGTGAAAGAAGTCTTCCGAAACCTAAACAGGTTACGGCCACTTTTCCATCCCGAACCTGTGGTTAAGGCAGGGATGATGAATGAGATGCACTTCCTTTCATGGAATCATCTTTTGGTGGGTGTGGATTCTGAAGCTGAATGAGGACACCAAGTGAAAGAGTGGTGCCCACTAAGGGGAGCTCATTCCTCACCTGACGTTCCTGCTCGAGAGAAAGAGCAGTTACAGGGAAATAAATCATCAATTGTAGAGAAAGCTAATGTTAGGGAAAGTCAAAGGATCTCAAGATAGAAACAAGGACTAAAACACAGGATAGTTAGAGAAAGAGGATTAACAGTATTGCTAAAACTGAATGCAATTCTCTTGGATAGATGGGGTTTGAATCTTTGTAAAAGGGAATAGTTTTCTCCATCTTTTCTGTGTTTCCGTGATGGAATGAACAGTGGAATCCCTAATCCTTATCACTGCTAATTGGTATAGCTCCATGGAGAGAAGCATAATTTTGACTCTATCCATTGGGCCATTAGACAGAAAAAATTCCCTTTTCCCCATTGCACAGAATCAATCAGCTCCTCCCCAGAGGCAATGTCCTTCCTCAGCAGTACAGTTCCTCTACTCATTCTTTTTATCTTGCACTTGTTAACTTTGCTTGAGACTGGTGCAAAGGAGATTACGACGGGTAAATACGAGGAAAAACTGGTACAAGTTTTGTCAAAATATACCTTATGGATGGTTTACTTTTAAATAGCTCTTAAATATTTTATATAGATGCCTCAAAGAAGGATTTATTATGGATTTGTAATTATTAAAGACTGTCTTCCTTACTCAGACAAAATTTTGAGCTTCAGAGGAATTCTGCTGGAATGAGATGTGCTATATTTGGATTATGCAATAATGCAACAAAATACAAAAATTCTATAATGCAATGTTACACAAAAAAGACACAGACCTTAAGGTGACACTAACAAGAAAAATATAAAATAAACCACGTGTCATGCTGCTGTAGCTATTTCACCTCTCACCGATTTTCACACTTTATAAAATCTTGGAAAGCACCAGATGTTTAGAGGAAGCTGTCCCACTCTCCCTAGCTTTGAAAGTAGATGCAAGATTTATTAGTGATATATAAATGTAATTTCAGTCCTGACTTTTATATTTATAAACTAGGTGGAACATGTAACACGTCCTGTTGTCAGAAAGCCCATTTACTTTCCTGTTCTCCTCCTCACATGTGGATCGTGGGTGTTGCTGGACAATTACAGTAACCACAGAACAATACTAGAACATCCAGTCCAAACTGCAGTATTTGCTTAGCTACTGACAAACACATCTGGGAGTTTTCTCCTAGTACTGGCTTTTGTCAAAAGGACCTTGCAATACACATATTATGAGCTAAGCAAAAGTATCTTGTTGTCTATGAATATGCACTAACATTTGGGATTCCTGCCTATGCAGAGACTGTTAGTGCACAAAATTATCTTCTTTTCCCCCCCCGCCAGGTTCCTACTATTGGAGCAGGGATAAAAACTGCTCATGCATAATTTCCAATCTTTCATAGCTCAGCGGTGCTGTAAAGTGCTGCCGTTCGTTTCAATTCAGCGACTAGAAGTTTTGTTGTGTTTAGTACTAAGGGAATTGCATGTGTTATTACAAAGCCTCTGACAGCTGTCAGAGACAGAGATGACTTGCCGTATTTCAGTCTTTCATAAAGGAAGGGGCTAAGGATCCTCATCTTCAGCAAAGCTGTCAGAGGCTTCAAAAATAGGATAAAATGGAATACCTTTTCCAAACACAGGAAAATCTTGGTCTTTCCTTCTCTATTCCCTTCCCCATCAAGCTGTAGAGGGGAAGCTGTATAGGTAGAAGAAAGAGGAAAGATGTCTTGATGTATTTGTACTTTATACTGCCTTGTCATCACTGATCTGAAGGGATAATTGCATATCAGCTTTTCTTTTAAGGGAGCATACAGTGTATTACATAGTATTTAATAAATTTGCACTATGTTTTAACATAAAGCACAAGCTTTCACGTAGTTTTTCTTTTCTGAGAGCAGGCAAAATCAAAATCTGAAAGACATTAATGAAGACAAGGGCTTTGCTTCAAAGAATCTGGAAGTCTGAACCTGTAAGCATTTCCACACTTACCAACACACATCACCCTGCCCAGCACTCACACTGAATTTTAAGCACCAGAAAAGGAAATCTTCTCTTAAGACCTTAAATCTCACCTTCTAGCTTTTCATTTGAGTATGTGCTTGCCTTAATAAATCCTCCATTTATTTTAGTTAAAATGTTTGTGGTTTGGATTTTTCCTCTCTCTCTTTTTTTTTTTTTTTTTTTAAGCCTACCTTGTTTGATAAGAATTAGTGACTACTGAGGTCTTGCTTACTCTTGAATGAGAAAGGCAGTGTAGCTTATACAATGTCTTTAATGGGTCAGCATTGTTTTCCTATCAGCTGCTACTTAGGTTTCTGATTATGAACTGCCTCTTTTCACACCAGTTATCCCACCGGTATCTCTCCATACAGCACTGCTTCCTATGTCAGCTCCTTTAAGGAGTACAAGGGACTGAGAAGTTATTTGTTTATTATTGTTGTTTGTATTTCTGCCTTTTACTATTTTTATAGCACACTCAAAGCTTTTTTTTCAGTTTTCATTCTCTGATTCATTTTTCATCCTGTTTTCTTCTCTCTATCCATTTTGCAACACCTCTTTGCTGAGTAAAGTGAAAAACCCATGAATGAGAGTCAAATTTTCAAAGTCACATTAGTCAGTGGGATTTGAAATTAAGCAAAATGAGATTGCTCATATTTTTGTCTTTCCAAAAGTAGAAAATAACATTTCTTTTCTTTGGTTAAAATAAAGAGATCTTTATCTGATGTTTGCCAGCTGCTTTTATTTTCCCGAAATCCAGTCTAGGCTATGATGCTCATTAGTGAGTGGTGTAATTAGCTGTTTCTGTTCTTTCTATATTCTCATTAGCCTTGTCTAATTCCTCATCCTATCGAGTGTATCATCAAAAGAAAGTTGAAGGTCTTACTTTTCATTAAATGTTACTCTTCTGGGAAGGCATGTGGGGGGTTTGGTTTGGTTTTGGGTTTTTTGTGTGTGTGTGTGTGTTTTGTTTGGTTTGGTTGTTTGTTTCGCTACAGGCTATCTGAATGGCTATTTAAAGGAGATTTCTTTCTTGTTTTTTCTTAGTTTACTTGAGGAAGAATTATGTGAATAAAACTGTAATCGTAGTTTTCCTTAAATACATATTCTATGCTCCATTCTAAAATTTTGACTGCATGTCTGGTACTTTCTATTCAGCACACTGAAAGGGAGATATATATTAATCAAGAACAAGGAATTAATAATTTCTTCTGTATGTAACTTCTTAGGGTTTTTGACTATGTACTACTGCCAGAATTAAGAACAGCAGCTGTTGTGATTTATGTTGACTGGATGTTGTACAATGTTATTATCTTCTCAGCTTGCAAGAGCCTGGTTTTCAGTTGTAATACATACTATTTCTGCCATGTTAAGCTTGTTATCAAATCCTCAACCAAAGCTTTCTCACCATTTCACATGTCATGTAATAATTCAACTCAGAAGTCATAACATCACACCATTCCTTCTGAAATATGAAATGTGAAAGGTGACTGGCTCCAGGGTGGGGAGGGGAAAGAGTATTTTCTTACTGCACCCCAGGAATATCAATTAGAAAGTGAGGTTGCTTCATTGTGAATATTGACCATCAGAGTCTTCTAACCTCACAAAACTCTGCAGATGTTTGCTATTACCAGCATTTCCTTCCACTAATATTTAAACTCTTCTTACCTATGAACAGATTCCACTCAGTATCCAAATCAGCCTGATTTGCTAGGCAGCCCTTCATTACATTGAGGCAATAGTTGTTGCAAGGTTTCACAGTGGGAAGTCCTCTGCAGTAAGGGCAGTACAACATCTTCATTAACGCCCGGATGCACCCTGGGGTGGGACTGACCTGCAGAGTTTAAGGGGGGGAAAGAAAAAAGAAAAAAGGAGGAAATCAATCTCCTGTTCTGTGAATTTTGGGATCGCTGAGATTATGTCTCTCAAGCCATAAATGCAAAAGGGGCAATTTGTGAAAAAAGCTCAAGCCTTAATCACACCCTCCTATGAGACTAATCGATTCCTGCCAATTATCTTCATTTAGCACAGCCAGCAGCAATTTTTAGGAGTGCAAAAATCAACACTCCCCTACTGATGGCAGTGCTTGCTTCCCCAGCCCTCCCACACAGTCTACTAGAAAGTGAAGGAAAAACATCCAAGGAATCAGCTGGACAGTAACTGACTGATCCTAACACAGACAATCCTGAGGAGACCCCAAGCTCTTCCTACTCAAACGTGAATTATCAGTCACACTGTCACTGGATCAGATTCTCCTTTTTATTAAAGTACAGTAAATCCAGGATAATCTTGACAATTTCTATCTAATTATTCAGAACTGCACCATGACAAAGGGATATCATTTTGTTTTCAGAAAAAAATACCCTTTTGTCTTCTCAGACAATTTTATAAAGAGATCAGAGAGGGCTTTTTTTGTACGCTTTCAACATCTCAAGTGACAAAAAGCATTATAGACAACGGTCTGATGCATTTCAATTTCCGTATCAGCATGGCACAACATGGCTGCACACAGTGAACTTAAAACAGCCACTAGAGGCAATGGAAACACAATCACTTTAGGATTTCCAGTCAAAGTAATTAACACTGGGCATGGCTAACAAAAGAAAGTATGTAAATATAAATTTTTGGTGATATATGTTACAGTTTGCGCTAGGAAGGTATGGATTTCCTGGAGACGGAGCATGGAGGTTAGGGAAAGGTTTTTGCATAAGACTCTTCCATTTTTTCTAATGATCCTTCACATCTTTTTAAGTCATTAAAATTCTGGGCATCTATTTGGGAGAGAAACAGGCCTTTTTGGGGGGGCCTTTCTTTATCCCACTTCTTGAATGGTAGAATAAATCATCTTCTGGAGGACACCCACTGAATCCTCCATATCTAAATGTAAACCGCACAAATTGGTCACACTGCACAACCATGTGAAATTCCTTGAGTAAACACTATTTCCTGCACCGTCTGGTTTCCATAGTTAATTGTTTCATCACAGACTTTTAAAAATGTATGTACTCCTACAATGTATGTTTTCAGGACAGAAATTCTACCTTGGATTAAAAGTGCACATTAGGTACTAACTGCAGCAACAACTTGTCATGGTGCAGTGGACTGGTAAGTTTCTTATGCTGCAATGACAATCGAGAGCAGTGACAAAGGGCTACAGGTTCCTCGCTGATTTCAAGATTCCTGGATAGGTGAGTGCAAAGCCATGGCACTCCTTTCACTCATTCTCTTGGCTTATGAATAAATGCAGTACTTCTAATATGAATTTGAAGGGATTTAACTGGTTTGCTGTACTCAGGGTAACTTGTGCTGAAAGCATGTATCTGACTTTGCACTGTAACAGTACGTGCTAAACTGACTGATGCAGTTTGTATTATCAAGACTGTACTAAAATGACACTTCTTTTTCTCTGGAATGCCTTACTCCCTTTTTAATGTTAAATCACTGATTTTTAGAGAACTATGCAGAACATTTTGCACTGGACATTTTTGCATGAAAATTACTCCATTAAGAGTGATAGCAGATGCTTCTGAATATGCTCAGAACTGATTTTTGTCTTGGTTTCATAGGGAAATGCAGGACAACACTTTGATTGTATGTGTGTGAAGGTACATTTATCCACACTTTTCCAACAGTTTTTGAACTGTCAGCCAATTTCAATCAAATTTGACTGAGGATTTTAGGCCTCAGCACATGAAGATCCTATGAGTTTGGGTTTTTTAAATAGCTGAGAGAAGAAAAGGAGAAGAGGCTTTATTACTGCCTTTATTGGGGAAAAAGCTGAAGCATGAGGTCAGTTCCTCACAGATATCAAAGAATCTTCATGGAGAAATGATGCAATGAAAGACCCATGGGTTAAAAAAGCCCCAAGATGAACTTTCACCTTAGGAAACAGCAGAAAATTCAAATACAAGGAAAACTGGACTTCATTATTTCCACTGCTCAGAGCTACTTTTTAGAGTCACTTATTAAACTGTTTTAACTTTATACCTCCAAACCTAGAGCAGGCACATTTTTACAAAAAAGGTTAGCACCAGAAGTGGGGTGCAAGCAGCATACATATAGTCAACAAGGGAATCTTCAAAATTACTTTGAAATTGCTGCTTAAAGCCAGAGATATTTCTCTCTGTGATCACTGAGAGTTTTACCAGCAAAGTTCCTCTCATCCTTATGCTTCTTCCCAGGCATAGAATTCTTGTCAAAGCAAAGCTGTCAGCACCTGGTTGACCCCTAAGTTCAGGTGGAATCCGCATGTTCTCCTATGAGCACCTTCCTAAGCCCACTTTTGTACTTGTGTTGACAGTACATAAACCTATAGGATCTTGACCTTGCACAAAAAGTTCCTGTTAATTTAATTCTTGAAAAGCATAGGTAGAGGAGAGAAGACAGTCCTTGCCTTTATATTTTATTTATATAAATAAAATATAATAAATATTTCCATGAGCCTTATTTTATCATAAGCGTAGTCTGAGAGGTAACTAGTTATCGTCTTTCTCTGCCAGAGGTCCAGATGATATCACTAGTCTGCTAGGATAACACCCTAAAGGCCACTTAGAAAATCTATTTATACTGATCCAGAAAATCTTGAATTCTGGTTGCATTACAGAACATCTTTAACCAGACTACTCCCAGTCACAGTCCACTGACAAGTGGTCAGGATAAATTCATAACTCCTAAAAAGAATGAACAGAACCCAGGTGCCTTATATCTTGTCTGACTGTTTTAATATCCCCCTTACAAAACAGTGCCATCATCAATAGCATTTTGTGAAAAAGGAAGGTCCCTGCTTTTGTTTAGAGAGAAGTCATATCGTTTTTAAGAAAAAAGGCCAAGCTGTGACTCCAAGCAGAAAGCAGATAGAGAAAGTTTCTATGGAAGCCTGTGACGTATCTCTATCGACCGCTGACAAAGACCAACACAAGCAGCTCCTTGCTGATCAAGCCGGATATTGTAAACCTCTTCTGTTTCAGAAGATGCTGTACCGGTGAAATAAAATACAAGCACAGATCAATTGCTGTCTCTGAGGCTGAGTGTCAGGGAGGACTGGCTTACATTCACATTGCCTACTGTTAGCACCTTCTGTGTCAAGATGGCCACATCTCATTCTGCTGCACAGTATTTGGCTCTACATCTCATCTAAGTCCTTCCTGGTGCTTGAGTGACTAAAATACATAAAAATTATTTTGTGAGGTTATTTTTCATCTCAAAATTTTCAGAATAACAGGAGGTAGTACTGCAGGCAATGGGAGTAAAAGAAAGCTATATATAATCTTGCATGTTTTGAAGTTACACAGGGGGTTCCATTTGCTAGTGCTTAGAATATAGTTGGGTTAGCACTGGAAAGGAGGCAGGAAATCAACACAGTACAAGTATCTTCATGTGGCTTTCTGGAGGCAGTCTCTGTCCTCTAAGCAGTGCACAGGCACTGCTCTCTCACAGGAGAACACCAGATGGAGAGGTCCAAGACATCCAGAAGGAGGTATAACAATTAGCTTGTGACCTGAGTACCTAATGAGTCCCATTCTCAAGCTTACTCCATATTGTCCTGTCACTTAGCAGTACTGATGTACCTTTAGGTGACCAGTCCTTCCCACTTGGGGCACAGGGAAACATTAAAGTAACTCAGCTATTTTGGAAGTCTAAAGACTAAAAGCTAAATGATGTGTTGCAGTGGTTAAGCGCCTTTGTGAGCCCAGCCTTCAGTGAGCAGACAAATTTCAGTTCCCAACTTCAGATGTTTTTTCTGTACCTCTATTTTCAGAGAATACAGCCATGTCTTTTTCCTCCCACAGCAACAGCTGATGCATATTTCATGCAAAAAATAATCAAATTTTGCTTAACATTTTGAAATCTTGGTTAAAAACAACCCAAAAGATTTAAAAAAATTTCAGCTTAGAGTGCGAGTATTTCAGAGCTATGTATACATGAAATCTGGAGATTATCACAGAAAGCTGATTTTTGGCCTCTTACTTTTGGCCTACTGCTTCTTGATGCTAATAGATTCTATGAAATGCATTTTCAAAGCCTGTTTCTCATTTCCATCTTGAAAATACAATATTCAGAGTCTCTTACACTTGAAAAAACTTTTCTGCAGGCCAGTTATAAGGCAGATATTATTTTCATTCAAAAATATTCAGACTTGCATTTACCAAGGAGAGCTGTTCCTCGGATCAACAATTTCAACATTTTACCTGTAACTAACATTTGTGCATGGAAACAGATTTTTTTTTTCCTTTAAAATACAATGCAATTGGCTTTATACTAATCACAGCAACTTGCATAGACCTCAAAGTTTAGAAATAACTAGTCCTTATGTAAATCACATTTTACAAATTAGATCATGCTGAATGACATAACTGGGGAAACTGCTACAGAGGAGTCATTAATTGAATCATGCTGTCTCCCTGACTGAGTTGGACATCTTCATTTTAGTATAAGCGTATGTGGAACACAGCACTTCAGAAAAGTGCCTTTCTGAGCTCTGATTGAGCCTAGTAGCTGCAGGACATGTTACATTACTGCATTTTGTAACATTTTCTGACAGCTTCAGCTTCATCTAAATGTATGTTTTTGCATACATGCAAAAAAATCCGAAAAAGCAAGATTCTTAAGGGCTTTATTACTGAACACTTGTTTTGCCCCTTCAGAAATTCTAGGAGGAATATGATTTCACCTAGAAGACAGATTTTGCAGTGGTGAACTTGCAAATATAAATAATTAAGGAGAGAACTTACTTGGGTAAAAGCCATGAAATCGTACTTTCTTGTAACACTGCATTTGCAAAGACTGCTTTGTTATGTATTTGACCTGTTTTTATAATCAAAAGCCTTTATCAGGTACACAAACACAGATCTTTTTTTCTCTGATACAAAAAATCAGACAAAATGATTAAGCAACTGGTCAGCTTTAGAAGGATCAAATGCACTGACATGCAGTTTCTCTACTTGTATTTTTAAGAGATGTCTTGACAGAGTAGCTGGTATATGTTGTCTGGAAAAAAAAAAGTAGGGGCATTCTTCCAAAGTAATATTGAATGTACCTAAACTCACAGGATAAAACCACACTTAGGTTCAGATCCTGTCATTTCTTGGCATTTAGTAAAATCTTTCAAATGAGCAAAGTGAATTAAAACTGAGTGCTACCCTAGAGACCACAAGGGGACACAACCACTTCCTACATTTTCCATGCACCCAGAGTAACTGATCCCATTTTGAATCACAAAGTTGCTCCTTAGCATTAAGACCCTTGAGGGAAACTGGACTTGCCGGGAGGAACCAGTCAATGTCTAGTCAACTGGCCCAGGAAGCAGGTATTCGTTTAAAATGCCTTCACACTGGAACAACCCATAGCCTGGGAAGCAGAAGAGGATTGTGTTTTATTTCTCACAAGCCTTACAAATGTCTTCAGCACTTGTGTGTTGGTTAAATCATCCAGCTACCCCACTCAGCATGTTGCTACTATGTGTCCCACACAGGAATGATGCACTCACTGTCTGAGAAACTGGGACACTGACTTCCCGAAGTCTTTGGATCTCTGTGTAGTCCATTTACACTTAACAATGGAAAAATGAGCTGTCTCTTAAGCATAATTTTGTTCGTAGCCTAATTATCTCAAGAGTTTCAAACACGACTGGGGCAATATTAATAAAATGCTTACATATGTGTCCAGGTGAGAGTTTGATCTTGAACACATTGGCATTTCTGACCAAGAGAATTGCAGACTCCACTAGGAGTAGCAGTACACCTGCCTTCTTCCAGTAAAAAGTTAATATATATGTGGAAAACTCCACAGTCCATTTTAGTGATTCCTGTCCAAAAAGCTCCACACCATAATTCTAGTACTTCTATCCCAAATTCTATTTAAAATCAAATGGGACGTAAGGATAAGAAGTTCATGCTTATGTTTCCAGAAGAGAAGATGAAAAACCTGTGCTTAAAAATTAATTGATGATTACTGCTTTCAGCCCACTAGAAATGAGGAAACATTTCCTGAGTACAAACCCATCATTTCTGCTCACCTGTTGAGATGTAACTGGGATCAGATTGATTTGTATCATGAAGTATACTTCATAGGGTACACAGGATGGCTGTGAATCTTTGGATCACCCATCCTAAGAGCTACATGCTTCTTTTTCTCTCTTTTCATCTTAATTAACTTCATTACAAAGATTAAGATTCAATCCAATCACTCCCTACTTTGCATTATATACCTTCTCAGCATGTTACAATCACTCCCTATTGATTTTTGTCATTATTTGTTTTTAATACTGGGGAAAGTGGGTTATACTTAGCTGGCAATGATTTATTCCTTTCTTTTGCTCACTCTTTTCTTCAAACAAGATTTGCTCACTGTTGGATCCAGGTGATTCACTTTTCTACTTGGCCATATTTTGGCTATTTTCATGAGCACTCTGTAACCGCTGATTTAATTTAATATTCTAGATATCAAGCAAGTTCTTTTCAGCAGATTTCAACTGAAATTATGTCTGTGTGTATCCAATTAGAACTACATAGAAATATTCATAAGATATTTGAATGCTTTATCAAAGCACTTGTCATTCTTTCAGTCCAGATCTTAGATGTTAAGATCTCAGTTTGCTGCTTTTATATCACAACCTGATATAAAAATGGAAGTACTGCATCAGCCATACTCAGTTGGGAATTGATGTTGTAGAAGGTCAATTTGAGAATACTTGCTTATATCAACCAAAAGTCTAGTCTAATACTAACCTCCTAAAGATAAAAATAGCTATCTTTTTAACAATTCATAGCATTCCAGATGACTGAAAGAGAGAAGACCTGGTTTGAGTACTAGTTTTTTACCAGTGTCTTTGACTTTGTGGTCGAATCATACCAAAATAAAACACTACAATCAGTTAAACAGCTGCAAGATTCCCATAATTCTGGGACAGTGCATCTTGAGAATATGATTAGATAAAACATGTTAAATTTAACTTGAATATATTAATATCCAATGTGATAATTTTCTAGAAAATATATAATTTATAGTTCAAGATGTCCATTAAAGTATTATAAATGGTTTTAGGGAAGTATAGTTGAGCCCTAGAAAATTTTTATAGTGAAAAAAAGAAGTTATACATTTACTATCTGATACAAACTGTGCAGCATTAAGCACTTACACCACTGCAACTCAGAGAAACCACCTTATTTTTTTTTCTAAAAGAAGAGGAATATTTAGCCATTGTTCTTGTCCAACTGTAGTTTTCCATTATCTATGATTGTGAAATTGTGAGAAATATGACAACTGGATTTCTTTCCAACACCTATTAAAATTTAATGCATTTTTCATACTTCTTTGGTCATCTCCTTATGTCTATAGTTGTGTTCCAGTATGTGTGTATTTCTGGAACATGATCAAATATTGCTCTTCCATTTTACAGATGAAAAAATGAACTATCACAAGCAATTTTTAAATGTATTTAGATGGATAAAACTCTAAGAGTTATGGAAGAGAATTTTTCAACACTGCTTTTAAGTGTTGTTCTCATCTGTGATTTGGCTAATTTATTATAATGTAATTCTGAAACTGGGTATAGGAAAATAAGGACTGCAAGCCTCTAAGTGATTACACTGGGAGGTTGTACATCAAATAATAAATCTTTATTGGAGAGATAAATTGTGGAATTTTATCATTTCCTCATAGAAGTCAAGGACAAAAAAGCACAAGGACAAAATGTTCAGATGTTTACTTGGGTGAGACTGAACCTCTATTTAGAGAGGAAAAGAATAGCTTCTCCTTTTTTTAGGAAACTAGGAAAATTACTTATCAGTTTATCTGAATACAGAAAATACAAATTTAGAAAAGCACTTGAAAAGCTGCAGTCACAAGATATTTTGTAGAAAGTTGGTTTTTTTTAATCTCTTGAATCACTTCTGAGTGATGCTTTAAAGCTTTTTTTTTTTTACAACTCAAGTTTTTACAAAATAAAATGTTTGAATGCTAAGATATAAATATTAAAATGTTCTTCTTAAATCACATTTTACCTGTCAAAGGCAAAATCAATTGCAAATAAACTGGGTGGAAAAAAGCTGTTCTATTAAAAGGATAATTTTTTAGACCGAAAATAGTGCAAGCTGAGAAAATACTCCAGTATTGGGTTTTACATGCCATGAGATATTATTGAGCTGAAAAATCTGCCCTGCAAATTTTCTGGAAAAATATTTATCTTTCTCATCTGTTGTTAGAGTAAGCCCACATTGAACAGAATTTGAGGTATAGATTCCATCTGTTATTTTCCCTGCATTTCAAGGGCAAAGTTAAGGTGAAAAAATGCTGAAATAATTTCTTCCTTCCACTCCCAGGAAATGAGAAGTTTTCTGTTATACAGAAATAAGAAAGGAATCTCATGGCAGTTAGGCTCTTCAAATCTCACCTTCTCTTCTGGAACATAAACTTTAAGACACTCTCTTAATAAAAAGTAGTTCCTGTACTTTATTCCCAGAGAAAAAAAACAACCTCTCCATCTCACTTAAAAGGGAGTGTGCTCATTTCAGCCCGCCTCATGTAGAAATGTCCATGGCCTCCACCAGATAACAGGGCCTTGACTTAAGAGGAAAGCATGTGATAACTTTGCAGGGGGTGAAAACAAAATCGGGCATGACTGCAAGCACCAGGGTCAGACCCTCCCCCCCCCCCCCCCCCCCCCCCCCCCC
>JANIJG010001960.1:16605-32219 GCA_024611175.1 Megaceryle torquata | reverse complement strand
TTCCACTCAAGTAAAATTCTTGTTAAGGTCAATTCAATCTGAATAGAAACATTACTGTAACACTTAGGCAACTGAATAACTTTCTCCCTGAGAGTAGGCTCATGTAAAAAAAAAAAAAACAAAAAAACCCCATAAAAACCTTAAAATAGTTTACAAATATAGTAAAATTAGATGCATTGTCTTGATCCCTGATAGTGAAAAAAGGGTGAACTGCAGCAGCAAAATGACACTATTATACCTAGGATTATAAAACTATTGTTTAGGTAATACACATTTTGGAAAATATTCTTAGGGAAAGTATGGACATTGTAGCATTGGTTTCAAATAAGCAAGTTCCCAATGAATAAAAGATTTGTTGAGTTTAAACTGGTTATTTGTTCACACTTGTAGGAAGCAGATCAAAGCCTACAATATAAAAATATATCTAACAATCAGATTTGCTTTTTCCTTTTATGTAGAGATAGATTAAATGTGAAATTTACTATTAAATCTTCATTTAATCTACCATTAATTTTGGGTTGATGTACAAAGCAGAAGTAGAGTCTACAAGCATATGAAAACATTCCTTTTAATATTTTGTTCCTCATAAATTCTCCTCAGGTAAGCTCTTGTTGAATTTTTTTGTCTTTATTCAAAACTGAGCATGAAAACATTATGTGTTGGACTGACTAGGACCTAAAAGGCAACAAATCTATAAATGTGAAAAGTAAAAGATATTAAACTGGGAAAAAATACAGCCTAAGATTATTTTGTTTTGCTTATACATTTTGTCATGGTAATTTAAAACCCAGTATTTTCAATTATCACTACAAACTACAGCAATTGTATTGATTTACAGTTCTTACTTTCTCAACTGCAGAAATCACTCCTTTATGTGTTATGGTTTAGATAGGTCAACAGCCCTTGAAAGCACTAATCCTGTATCATTCTCAGTGAGATGGAAGTGCTTTGCAGTACCCACTGAAACCCCTGTCCCAGATGCACACTTCCGAGCTGTTGGCTAAGACCAAGTGCATCATCTGTTCTTATCACTTTAATATCTGATACATCTGCAGCTTCAAGATTTTATATTAAAAGGATTTGGAGGGTACTGGGAGGAGTAATTGCTTCCTCCGTCCATTCCATGCATCAATCCAAAACTGGAGTGCTTTCAGGTACCATGGCTGCATTGTGACTGTGTGTCAGGATGTGACATCTGCACATAAAACCACCCTGTGTGCTTTGGTTTTTTTTTAGGTTGAATCTGTATCTGTGGTGCTTCCACAGGTTTTCTGGTGTTGCCATCAACAGCCACAATGCCACAACACCACCCAGCCTATGTACTCCATGGGGTTGATGCAGCCATTGCAGCTATGCTTGTCACAGAGGACTCATAAAATATTGGATCACAGACACAGTGTATATGGGGAAGGCTTATAATTGTGACCGTCCTTGTCTCTGCTGGTGTCACACTTCCTAACAGCCTTTCACAGATTTTCCAGAGTAAGTTAGAACAGACTTAACTGTGCTGTGGACTAACCTGGTCTTGGATACACCTGCAGCTAGACCATGGCAAGGATTTTTGTATTTCTCCCCCAGCATGCCAAGTTTTTCTTGTGAAAAATGCTCTATAGCTTGTTAAACAACATGTCAGTCCTTGCTAGATGACAAAACCCCCATTCATGTTGAACCTGAAAGGACCACACAGATTGGACTGAATGACAACTTGACCCATGTCTCTAAGTGGCAAATGACTGAATTTACTGCCAGATAAGTCAGAAAATCCAGTAAAAGTAAAATATAGCACTTTATAATGGCTACCTGGCAGTAAATTTGTATTTAAGTGACTCCATTGCCATTTGTCTTTATCTGCTTAAGCCACCTGATTTATAAAACATGCTGGAATACAATTTATATACAGCAATATAATCCACCCAGTGGTCTGGTTTCCAGAACCACAAGGATAAACATGCTCAAACCATAAAGGCACTCTCAAAGCCAGATATCCATTTATAATGCCTGATGAAAGATGTCTCATCATTACCATCTCCGGTATGGATGAACTGTCAGCTACACTACCACAGCCTCTTTTCAAACCTTTTAAATTAATGAAAGTCTCAGTCATGTCCAAAGCACAAAGGTATTTCACAGGTTGAGAGAGATTTCCTCACCAGTGGAGTAAAAGAATTCACCTTCAGTGAAGAAGACAACAGGGATATTGCTGTGAATTTAGCACTACCGTAAAACCTTTGTTAGGCCAAATTTTCCAATGGACATGAGAAAAGCTACAAATGTGATAGTCTCATGTGTATATAGAGGTGGATACTGTAACAAATTCTGAAGCTGACAACTTTAGTCCTGGTACCAAAAAAACCATAGTAAAAAACTACAATCTCACTACACCCATCCATTTAGGAATGAATGTTTCAATTCCATTGTTTCCAACAGTGTCTCCAGAAATATGTGTCCTGAGTAGAATACCAGTTCTTAAAGATCTATGTCTTATAAGGCTGCTAAAACATTTTTCAATGAAAAATTAGAGTGTAGAAGTTACTTGAGTTTTGTTTTTTAAACAGCAATGGAGTGAATGGAATACATGCTGCTCTAATAGTTTTACAGAGAAAAAGCTCTTGCTGTTGTATCTGAAGTCCCAATAAAGTACATATTATCTTCCTGTAGGTCCCAATTAAGTTACTTGCTTTGGTATGAACAGTAACTTTAGAGTCTACTTCTAGAGAGAGTGAAAAAAAAAAAAATTAAACCATTTGAACATTGTTTTGTTTGAATGAAATTTAGAGCAATTTTGATCTGAAAATCTTTGGAGGTTTCAAGAGATGTTTCCTGTGCTCAGAATTATTTGACATCACAGACTATTCTGAATGGAAGAATGAAAACATTTGCTTGCTTGCTTTCTGAGAGGAAATGACAGCATGTGAAGCATAATTAATGAAAATTTTCTTGAGTGCTTATTCCCATTGCCTATTCACTTATGAACACAAAAGAAAAGTAAAGATGGAGCTGCAGACATCAAAATAGAGTGCAGTCTATTCTGGGAGCCATTTATAGTGTAAGTGTAATTAAATAATGACTTCATTTCAGCAAGATCCCATGATAAGAATCAATAGTCAAGCCACTGATCTTGCATTAATTTGCCCTTACATCGTCACTAAATCTTGTCACAGTCACACTTGTGTGACACCCTGAATTAACCTTGACTATAACCTTGGCGTTAAAATAGAAGCTTTTCTTTTTTTGCCTTGCCCTCTCCAAAGGCTTCAATGGCCACATTCTGGGATTAATACTATTCATCAGAATTCATACATAGAAAATATAATCAGTTCTAAGAGATGCAACAGGTATAACAATCCTTGCCCCAAAATGTCTTCCACAACATTATGAGAATTGTTACGTTTCACTTATCTTGAGCCTTTGTTTAAAAATAATTTCCTTTTACCTTAAGCCTTGCATAGTCCTTGTAAGTAAATACTGCATTTTGATTTTAGTCATAAATCCAAATATATGTTAGAAAAAAACATACAAAAGTACAATGAAAACAAACCCTACATGACTAAAATGTTGCAGTATTATTTGTAAGTTTTTGGGTCTACTGTAGATGTGTATCTTTTCTTTTTTTTTTTTTTTTTCCATGTGCAAAAATCCTTCTGATCTGCAAGTTGGTGATTAGCACCTGCAATACATTTTCATTTTGCCTGGACTATATTTGCTAGCTGAGACTTTGTGCTCCTGTAAATACAAAAGGCTTCCTGCTCCTTACATCTCTTTACACATTTACTAAAAAATGAATTGCTTCAGAAAATTTTGTGGATGCTATTCTACAGCTTTAAAACCATATGAATGAGAACATAAAATAGCTCCTTGTCCAAACCGATAGAAGGGGATTTATGGAGAGACAGCATTTTCACCTCAGGGTTTGTTAAGAAATGAGAAGCTGCAAGGAATCTTTACTGTTCTGGAAATACAAAACGTGCTCTTTCAATCCTGTCTAAAGATTTCATATTATGTAATTTCTTCTCTGGTGATACTTCATTAAGTTGCACAGAAAACTCATTATCCTCCCTCTCTGCAGAGTCAATACAATAACTGGATCTTTTTATTAAACAAATCAGTTTCAGATTCTTTGATTTCCTGGAAGCTTAGAAGCACCCTGGCCTTCAGAGCTCAGTGTACCTTCATCACCTTCTTGGTCTGAGATCAATGGAGGGCCCTATCCTTCATATTACAGCCCACCTTGATCCTGATGCCAGACCTGGCCAGGTTGCTTTCAGCAAGGTACTGGATTGTTTTCTGCCTTTGACTGGGAAATGGGACAGCCGTCTGTTTAACTAAAATGTGCCTTAGTTTCCAGAGTCAGCATCAGTGCCCAAAGTTCAGACTGCAAAGATGGCACCAACAGAGCAGAGGAGGAGGATCAAAGAGACTGTTTTATTTGGGTGAGTTTCTCAATACTTATTATTAGTTACTTTTTATAAATTTAAACTTACAAAACTAAGCAAACAGGAACTAAGCTGGCCAGAATCTACTGAATACTCCCAAGTAACACAGAGTCCTAATGGTATATGAACAATTTTTTGAAAGGCTATGTTTCATCCAAGGTAATTTACATTTTAAATATAATCTTATATTTAGTAGTACTATATTCATTGTTGACCACTTATTTTGCTTTCCTATATTCAAGGACACCCAGACACGAGAGGAGTCAAAACCTCAAGAAGAAACTGGTACAAAATACATAATATTCTCCTTCTAAATGTGGTTTTGCAAAAGTCACTGCCATACAGATCTGCACTTATTTCTGTCTTAATCTTCATGAATATGGATTAATGCCTGGTTTTGTATGACCAAAAGAAACGTTTATCCTTGATACCTAACTGGACAATGCTTCTACAAAATTCAGTTTTAGAGTTCTAATAAAAGTATGATAGTGAGTACTAAAGCTTAATCTACTCTACAGTATTATTTAACGTTCATAGAAAAAAAACTGTAAGAGCTCTTGGGATAGTTTGAGCCAACAAGTCAGCATTACACGGGCTTTGTCCATTTTCTTATTGCCAAACATCCAAAAGGACCATTTTATAGCACTCTCAGGACTTAGCTGACATTAGCTTCTTTTATTAGCCCAGAGAAGGTGACTAAACAAAGCAAAACCAAGTAACACCGATATAATATTGATAATCTAGTGCCTGCCGTTTCATCTTCACAGCAGTAAGGACATCCAGCAGTACCAAGAAGAATCAAACAAGATTTATTGTCACTAATGAGTGGTAACAAGAGTATCCCAAAAGGTGCATTGTACCCCATTTTCAGGTTTTGTTTGTTTGGTTGGTTTGGGGTTTTGTTTTGTTTGGTTTTGGGGTGGGGTTTTGTTTGTTTGTTTGTGTGGGGGTTTTTTGTTTTGTTTTGTTGTTTTTTTTGACATTATTATATAGTAGAGAACATACAGACAGAAGAGTCTACTTGTACATAGGATGAGCTAAGAGTTAAGAAAAAGACATTCCATGTTCCATACTGGCAAACTAACTACATTTTTTTTTCCTGGAAGCTAATGAGACAAAGCTAATATCTGCTTGTCCTTCATCCCATAATACACTTATTACAAAACCACTATTCAAATTACAGTCACATCTTATTAGACAACAGATGGTCTTATCTAAATGGGTTGGTTATTTCAGGTTCATGATTTCTTATTAATAAAGACACAACAATGAATCAAGCCTGCCTAGTACTCTTCATGAATCCAGCCATGCTACACAGTTAATGAATGCTATTCACCAAGAAACAACAAACATACAGAAAGGCCATTTGTATAAAATGTGTGACTGCAGTTCCTTATGAATCTTTGCTATTGTCTCCTATAAGTGCATTTCTTCTACAGGACAAGGGGCAAGAGGTGCAAGCTGGACCATAGGAGGTTCCATGTAAACATAAAGAGAAACTTTTCAGAGTGAGAGTGACAGAACACTGGAACAGGCTGACCAGGGAGGTTGTGGAGTCTCCTTCTCCGGAGATATTCAAAACCCACCTGGACGCATTCCTGCATGACCTGATCTAGGTGATCCTACTGTGGCATGGGGGTTGGACTAGATGATCTTTCGAGTTCCCTTCCAACCCCGAACATTCTGTGTTTCTGTGATTCTGCCACTGATAGGTGCCAGAATCTGTTCTTTCCTTGTGCTGTATACACTGACTCTGTGAAATGTTAATGAAGATAATCATAATTAAAAAAAAAATCTATGAAACTTACATGACATTCAACATTAATTTTACAGAAAGGACTTAATCTCCCAAATGAGCATCCTTTCCTGAAATGCCTTTTTGTGTTTGGCCTGAAGATCAGGTTCACTGAAATAAAAGTACCGTTGTCTTCACAGGTTTTACGTGCCTCTGGGTTCCTTTACGAGAGTTAGAGCTCTTCTGCAAGCTAACATGCAGTTACAGTGCCTGCAAGCTATTTAAAGAGAAGTTTCTCTCTGAAAACAAAATGCAGTGTCTGTATAAGCAGGCTAACTCACGACAGCAGCAGATTCTAAAAAGCTGCAAGCCTATGACAGAAAACATAGGGCAAATTCTGCCAGGCATTAAAATGCCCCAAATGCATAGCTGGCTCTGTTTGTACACAGCTGCCAGTGTCTGATTTGCTTTATGTTTATGACATGAATTTGATAGGCATACTCAAACAAGAAGATCAGCAATAGGGCTGGACTTTTCACTTCAACCAAAGTGAAAAATGAGGCTAATTCTTCATACAACTCAATACTTTATTTGCACTTAGGGAGATCACTGAGACTGAATCAGTTGTGCTCAGAGCAATCTGCCCTGATTGATGTCTCCCAGTGGCAGCCATCAGACAGTCTGCTTTAGTGGCAATGGACCTCAGTTTTCAGTAAGCCTTTTTTCTAAGATTGCTATGAACTATTGATGAAAGCTTGAGGCTGAGCATAGACAGAGGTTAATGTCAAGAGTGGCAATGCAATAGAAATCTTCATTGGGTGTGGAAGCTTAGAGATGTGACTGAAATCACACCTTCAACATCCAGTAATATGTCTTGATTCAGAGATAATTAACCTGTAAGCAGCTGTAAAAATAATTAAGAAATCCTTAGAGAAGAATTAGAAAAACATCTAATAGTTGACCTACCTGCCTTTTTATGGGTTAGAAGTATTAGATTCGCAAGTGACAATACCTTCCAAGTCACTAAACTAACATCTGTACTATACACACCAATGCTCACATGCTATAAGCATTCTGTGAACAACAGAAACAGTTGTAACAGAAGAGGATACAGGTTTTGAAAGATAACCACAACCCTGCTAGTAGTATTTGTATGCTACCGGTGTCACATGAAGTCGTCATACTCACAGAAGATGAAAATCACCAGAAACTTCTAGGAATGAAATCCTGACCCATGTGAATTTGATAAGAATGAATCACCAGGCCTTAAGGGCCACCTCCATTTGGAAATTAATCTAAGCTGTTAAAATAGAGCTCTGAAGGTAAATAATTAAAGAAGTCCCTTCTGAATTAAAAGGGAGTAGGTCCTCAGTAATGGGCAAAGCAGTCCTGTAGTTTCTTAAAGTCACAAAGGTGCCTTTTCTCAGACACATTCTAACCACCTATCCCCCTCCACCCCTGCACTTTTCTTTTCTTTCTTTTTTTTTTTTTTTTTTTTTTTCCTGATGATTGCTGGTTTTTATTGATATCATGACATATTTGCATTAGAATTCAGATGTGCAGGAAAGAAAAAGGAATTTTGAATCCACATGGTACATTTTTTTCATTTATATTAGACAATACATACAATACCTCACAAAGAAGATAAAAAGGCACATCTCTCCTAAAGTGAAATACAGTGATATTTCAAAGAAGATAAAAAGGATCTGCAAGTTTTCAGCTTTGTCTGCAGAGTGCTACTGTATATATTTAGTTCATCTCATCTAACAGGAGAAATTTCTTTTAATTCTCTGGCACAGTTAACAGTTTGCCTCTAGTGTTATTTAATTTAACTTTGATTTTCTTTATACTTGATGCCAACTTTTATGCTTTTTTGGTTATCATTTGTAAATGATGAGCACAAGGTGGGTGCTAAGAGAAACAGAAGATAAATTATGACTATCCATAAAATTACAGCTCCCAATCCATGTGAAAACATCCAGCTAGGTATACGGGCCAAGGCTTCAAAAAACTGCAAACAGCTAAGAACCTGTAACAAAGTTAAGTCTTTGGGTAATTTCAAAATGACCAGGCATCTAACAAACCCTTTCAACTTGCATGAAAGTTAAAGGAATTTTAGGAAGTTAAAGGAAGTTAAAGGAATTTCCTTGTAAAGGAAATGAGGATTATTAAAACTGTCTGCTCAGCCTTTATGAAAACTAGGTGATTAAACATAAGAATCTAAATATGGGGTTAAGATCTTATCAGCAGGGTCTTAAAATAAAACAAACAAGCTAACAAATTAGAGAAAAAAACCCAATTTTCCAGTAATTTTTATCCATTGAAAAGAAATTCAATGCTGTATGGAATTTCAAAATAGACTATTATTTAAAGGTGCAAGAAAATCACAACAAAGAACAATACATAGAAACTCCTCCAGTCAGCTGAGAAAGTATTCAATAGAAGTATCACACAGAGAAAGAGGAAGACCACTTCTGTCTAAATATTTATCTGCTGCTTTATTCTGTAAGCGTACAATGTCTGATGCAATAGGCAAATGCAACCTTAACAGATTCAACTGCCTTGAAAGCTTTCAATGCTTTTAGAATGCAATGAACTGTAATATAATAGAGGCTACTGTAACGTACAGAGGTAAAGTGTTTTTGAGAGTGATATAACCATTTGTGATGCCACAAATTCCATAAAAATTCCCTGGAAAAGGAGACATAAAGTAGTAGAGGAAGTGATTGTGTATATAGGAGGTAAGTGATCAGTGACAATAGTATGGGAATTCAACAAGAAGTAGCTTGCAGAGAAGTGAAACTCACCTAGTTGTAAGGGTGAGTAGTTTGGTGCAGTGTGTGCAGGCTTAGATTTAGCTGTCTAGAATGTCTTTCATCTTTCTTTGTCCAAATTAAAGAATCCCACCCCTCTTGCCCATCCTTCTTGAAGACAAGGGGATCTTCTGTGAGAAGCCCTCGTCAAGTTCAGTAGCAGAACTGAAATTTCTGAATGCTCTTTTGATAACTCCCGTTCTTTTCACATCTTGTACATACATAAAGAAGTTCTGGGGTTGGGAATGGGGAAGTTAGTGCTCATTAGGTTTTAAGGTGGCATTAGGCCTGTTAGGTACCAGAAAATAGACTAGGGAACAATTAAACATATAGAATTTGCCTTGAACTACAAGAATTTTTAGAATAATTTTCAAACAGCTGAAACAGCCATATAAACTGTATAGCCATCTCATGTAAATGAACAAGTTAAATCAACTTTTTTACCTTCAAATAATTGTTTTTTTTATAATGTAATTCTCTTATATTAATGTAGTTCTCATAAACTGAAATTTCATTTCATAAATCAATACTGGAAGGATCTATGATAACTCACAGTTATCAATAGTTTGAGAACAAAATCAGGATGATTTGTCATGTTCTGTGACAACAATTTTTTCCTCAAAATTCTGGCAGCTCCATGTCTTTACAAGTCTATTGGCTGAAATGCAATTAATCTTCAAATACATGTTTATTGCTTTATATGTCATTAGGTAATCAAAATAATATTGAAACATAAAATGAAAACCCTCTGCCACCGCTTCTTCTTATTTTCTTCTACCTTGAATTTCTATGATTTTATGTCCCTTCCTCTAAAAGTGAAGATTTTAGAATAAAAGATGAAGTAATTAAAGGACACGAGGATTACTAAAATAATTGAAAATAAAGTAGCGATGTGAAAATAATGTGGAATTAACTCTCTCATTAACCCTTTTAAGAGTGACAAAAGACTGGTACTACTTAGTCTATAACAAAATGGGAGTATTAGCTTGACTAAATCCCCAAACATTGACCATTTAAATAGCTAATTAATTGACCAACTATTTTTTCCTCATTCTTGTATGATTTACAAGAAACAAACATTATCTTCCTGCCAAGCAGCTCCGACATCTTGGGCTTAGATAAGAAAATAAAGACTGTTGCATTTTCAGTTTCCAATCTGAAGTCAGACTGATATTAGGTCTACTATGGCCCCAGTCCTGCAAAGTATCATCTCTATGCAGAGATCCTATGCAGGATCTCTCCTATGCAGGATCCTGGCTTCTGTTCATACCAGCTGATGGTTGTTTGGAGTCCAGTGTGAGACACGGATACAAGTTAGTGAGCTCCGTCCATCACATCACCACCACTATGTTTTGCATTAAGTGATGTTCTTGCTGGCAAACTAAACTGAGAAACTGTATTGTGGATGTTGAATCAGTCTGTTACCCATGCCTCTCTCTAGAAAAAAGGATAAAATCTTTCACTGCTGCCTTAATTCTGTGGCTAAAGAGACCATTTAATTCTCTGTGACATTAATATGGCAATATTTATAAGTATGCAGTTCTCTAAACACTTCTGAAAGTTTTGTTAAAATTATATCAGTCATTCTTGACCATTAAGTGGAAACAAGCACAAGACACGTTCCATTGCCAGGAAAAAGTTATGTTGCACTGAAAAGAAAATATAACTGACACTAAGTAATTCTGAAGGGTTTTGCCTTTCTGTCCAGAATACAGACTGATGAGCTCTCTTTCACAGTGGGAATGTAAGTCTGAATTGCACTGCATGAAATTACACCTGCCTAAGCTTATCAGAGAAACCACCTGAAAATGACTTACAGCTCAATTTGTTAGGAAAAAAGTAGCAAAGAATTCTGGAATGGTGAAATGAATCCTTCCTGCTTTGAAGTAGTTTTAAAAAAATAATTGTAAAATAAAATAAAAGAAAGTACAGATTAACCTTCTCAGTAAAGTAGAAACTTATTGATAGATCGTTGTTTTCTACTATTTCCAAATTCTGACTATTCTGACTTACTGAATAGGGTATTTTATTGAAAACATATTTTTGTGTGAAAACTACTAAAGCTAAAGAAAAAAAAAAAAAACAACTTTGGCCATCTAGTGCACGTTCTTGAGACTCTAGATTTTTCTTCTCAGTGCAAATCCCCTCCATTGCTCTCCTACAGAAGTTTTTCCTCATGTTTAGAAAGCTAGTACAAAGCTAGATCTGAAGTTTATTTAATGTAAGAAGCAAAATTTCCTTTTCTGAATTATATTTTTCTACATAGGTTTTATATCCTTTTAACAATTATGAAATATATCCTCTTTCTGCTTGAAATTTAGTTCACCACATTAGACATTTCTGTCAAACATAGCTAGGAAAGCCATGCTCATTTAGCTTGGTTTTTATTCTTTAATAAATATTACTTTCTATGTATTGTTCATTAAATAACTCTGAAACTTTTTTCCCTGGGAATTAAATTTGTTTCTTGTGGGTGTGTGATTGTTCATTTTCCTTGTGAACCCTTAGAAAATAACTTTTTTTCCCATGTTTTCAGTGTCTTTCTATTCCCTCTAATTATTTCTCAGCCTTTCTCCCAGGCTATGACACCTACAGATTTCACTAACACAGGTAACTCTGTTTCTGAGATAATTTAGAAATGTCTTTTTTTTTAATAGAATGGACTTTCTTATCATAACAATGTCTTTTAGTCCATCCTTCTTCACTTCCAATCTATGAAATGATTACAAATAAGATGTCTGTGAGCTAATAAATAATGTATTGGGCTTGGATGTTTATAGTTTCATTTGGTAACCATAGCCCGCATTTGAACAAGAGCCACTCCTCAGTGTTTCTCTCTTCTTATTTGCAACATAAGATGCTGATCTGAAGCATTAATGATTATACATGGATTTGATGCTCCCTTTTTCTATGCTTATTCAGGAAAATAGTTCATTACACTGGTGGTTTTCAGGTGCCTCAAACTTTTAACCACTGATTACTTATATTTCCTCCTAACAAAATTTCCTGGTAGTGTCATTTTAGGAGCTCAAAGATCAGGAAGATTCCAGAATGATCTATATAGGCAAATCCCTCCTTTTCTGCTACAGTGAAAGAGGTGAAGTAAATTTCTCTGTTTCACCCAGTAGACTTGGGCGTTTTGAGACACTGTTTCTTTGCTTTCATAGTAAGGGAAGTTGTGTGCATTTTGTCTGTAGAAAAAAGTACCTTGGTGAGTTTTATTCATTTACTATTCAAAAAAAAGAGACAAAGTGAATCCCCAAAAGGCTTTGGATATTTCCAAGACAAAGGCTGTTGGACTGTGGTCCAGTGCATCATATCACTTCTATGATTAGTGCCTTTAACTTAGTCAATATGAGCAGAGTGAATCCAAATGGTTAGTTTCAGGTGATGAAATCCTTTACCCACTTTCACCAAGTCTAGTGAAGATGATGAAAATATGAAATACAGCATCCACTGTGGTGTCCATGACAAGTCTGAAGTGCCAACTCTGGCTTGTTGGGAAAGTTCCTCCTGGTGTTCAAGCCACGGTCACCAGTATGTACAGAGGGAGAGAGCTTTGTGATGTCTTCATGGCATGTTATGTAAAATAAATTGATAATAATAATGTCCATCTAGTCCACATAAAAGAAATTAGTGTTTTTATGTCGATCTTTGTCTCCTTGTTCAACCATATTTTACTTTATATTAAGATAACTTGGTTTAGCTATGAAAGTCTTTGTCCTGTTTACTCAAACTCACACATCTTGAAAAGTGTAAATATGAAAGAAAGGAAAAAATAATGAGCTAGTATCCCTTGCACAATCAAATATATACATTAGGATTAAAAAAAATGCTTCTTCTCTGTAGTGCAAAGATATGTATGACAAGGTCAAACTGAACTGCAGAAAGAAAAAGCTTTTTTACAAAAAGAACTAAGTAAAATAAACTTAAATAACAAATCGCCGAAACTGAGGGGGAAAAAAAAGGGTAGCTTCATTTTTATAAGTTACAGCATATGTTGCACCAGCCTGGGCTTTCTTTTTATGACACCAAAGCCAAGACCTTTTGTCCGTGCACGCAATGTTTTGCAGGCTGGTACATCATCACTGCCCCATATGAATGCTTCTCTGATACAAACATGACCTTTGCTCCAAAGCTGCCATCTCCTGAAAGCAAAGCATTCACTGCTTTCTTAAGGATCAACATGAACTGTGCAAATCAAATCAGATGTAAAAAAGATGTGTATATTTCACTGCTCTAAACCAGCATGTGTTGTGCCACCTGAAAACGTGAGTTGCTTGCTATGCTTGTATCACAAGGCCAAGGGTACCTACATGTTATTGTTTGACAAAGCAAGTGGGACTGGGAAAAATAATAGCAAAGCATCTATGCATGGCAACATCACCTGCTTTTTGTCCTAATTTTAGTAGAACTACCAATTAAAATGATGCAAAATAATGGTTAGACGTTAATCCTAATTAGTAGCAGAACAACTGAAAAGTAACCCCTTGTTATAAAGGTTCATGCTAGCAATGTTTTCTTCACTTCTTCCAAGAGTCAGAAGCTTCTTGACAGTAATGCAGCATGGGGAATATTAGACACTAGTTTTAAGAAAAAAAAAAAAAAATCATTTTTTGCTATTTTAACAAGAAAAGCAGTGAAATTCATTACTACACCACTTCTGGAAGATGGAACTTCGCTCACGTTGTAATAGGAGTCTTGATGCTGTAGAACATGAGCTTTGGTCAGGCTTTAAGACCTTAAGAATGACTTTTAAAAAAATTTGCTTCCCTATACTAACCAGCGTTGCCACTCCAAAACACAAGTAGATTATTAGAAATTTGGAGCAATGCCAAACTCCCACCACAAAAATGTGTATTTCTATATATATGAAAATCTTGGAGGGAAAAAAAAAAGTTTCTAATTTATTTTATTCTACATACAACAACTATTTCTATGGTTATTTTGACTTCGAAAAATCTAATTTGTCTTTCCAACCATTCGAAATCTGAATGCAATCAGATCAAATTTCTATTGTCAAACAAAATGAATTATCTGCTTACACAACTTCAACTGCAAGCCGGCCATGGAAAGGAGTAAAAGGGTTGAATTTCTATACTTAATGAAGTTTAAATGACAAGGAAGTAAAAGCTGAATAGGCTTCCATCCGTAGCAGTAATCCTAAGAGGACCACCTGACAATTACATTTAATATGCTAATGCTATTTCAGTTCATGAAATTTTCTATTCTGCCCATAAAGGTCTTGTTAACAGTAATTAAATGTTAAGATATTCAACCCTGTAAAGAAAAGAGATATACTGAAAATATCACTAGAATCAGTGGAAGACTTTTTTTAATTAGTATTTGAATAGCAAAAGATTGAATTCTCACTACCCAGGGAAAACAAGACTGATCAGGTCTCTGTTAAATTACATGCAATCATACCTTCTTCATTAGAATTGCAAACATTTGTATAAACCACTGGTTTTGCTACTCCACAGGTTACTGGAGTTAATACCAATCCTCAACCCTTTCCTGCCCTCAGTGTGTTTTACACCCAAGAGCAGTGACTGTGCTGCTAGCTTTGGAGGTCTGTGCTTCAGCCCCTAGTGCTGGCCATCAGGTTCTCTCCTGAGTGAGACATCACCTGGGATTAGGTGAGTGGTAGGTCTCAAGTGCTGAGAGAGCACTACCTGAGCAGCCAAAAAGACAACCCACCAGAGAACACATGCTGCTGCTGTGGGTTGGTCTGCATGGGATACAAGGCATAACTGTCTTCAGTGTTATGCTCCTGGCTCTTCTTAAACTGTAACAGTTTCTGGTTTTCAGTCCTGGAGGTCCCTGACATTTTGACAAAATGACAGGCATCATGTTCGTGCAAACAGCTGTCCAGCTCCATAAAGAATATTTTGATAACCGCTTAAAAATGTTTTCTTTTTTGCAATAGAGAAGTAGACTCTTTACCAAGAGCAAGCACTGGAATTACACAGCATGACTTCCAATAAAAAATAATTGGATTCAGTCTATAAAACTAATTAAGATTGCCAAAGCTTCTTTAAGATCCTAATGCTGCTTTTAATACTTGCTCATAGGAATTCACAAAATATCCATTTGCAATGAAATTTATTTGCATAGATAAACGTGTATCAGCTAATTTAAACACGTAAAGAAAAATGAGGTCCACTTATTACTTAAACTAGGTAGAAACTTAAGAGCAAATTCATTCAGGTTAATATTTAATGAGGTCCTAAATCAAAACTGATGTGATGAGAATAAAACTAGGAATAATCACCCATGTAGCATGTCAGCAATCATTGTTCCTTAACATCTTAGCCCCAATTCCATAGCATCTACTACTGTACAGAAGTCCTTGCCAAATATTTGAAGCAAAACTCCAAAAAGTTAAGATGATAAAGTGCTAAATTAAAACTGTAAATCTTTTTTCAGTGTATTAACTCAAAAGTTCATAATATCAAATTCTGGTGATAACAGACACTGGTAAAGTCAAACACTGGTAAAGTCTTTGTGACTTAGGTAAACTTCAGGTAACTTACGCTTTCTGAGCAAACATGGAACCAGTGTGGGTGACTGCCATCAAAATACAATTCCTTCATCTGACTTCCATTCAGTAATAATAAACAAAATCTCATG
>JANIJG010001959.1:4965-17906 GCA_024611175.1 Megaceryle torquata | reverse complement strand
TTCAACGGGGTTTATCAGCCGCCCGTACGGGGACAGTTCTTTGTAAGGAGCCTCCGGCCCTGCGGCTCTGGTGGGGGAGGACAGAGGGTGGGAGCCTTCTCTGCTACTGGTTGTGGGAAAGGGTGGGGAGAGAGGTGACCCCAGAACTGGTCCCATCTGCAAACCTCCTATGCTGGAAGGAAGCTTCTGCCTCCTGTGACATTCCAGCCCTCCCTGAGGGAAACAGGAAGATCTTGTCCCAGGGAGCAAGTCTGAGCTAGGTCAGAGTGCAAGCAGCAGCCCCATGGTTTGTCATCCATCTCCAAGACTTTCTGGTAGACCATCAAGTGGGTGCTGGATGCAGAACCCTGGGAATTACAGTGGGCTTTGTCCCCAGGCAAGAGGAGCCCCTGGGTCTTTTTTTTTTGGTGTGAGGAAGGTGATGTAGCTTTTACCACCTCCCCTTATCCCCCAGGCCTTCGCTGGGTTCTACTACACCTTCCACTTCCTGAACCTGACGAGCCAGCAGTCTCTAAAGGACATCGAATCCACAGTCCTGGACTTCTGCAATAAGACCTGGACAGAGGTGAGAGCCCTGTGAAGGGCAGCAAGGAGCCCTCTGCTTCTCCTGTCCCCTATCTGCCCGGGGAGCACACGTCCTGATGCTCCCTGGGCTAGGCAGGGCTTCTGAGCACATTTCATTCCCCATTGCACGGTGTCCCCCGCTGGCCCCACAGCTGGTGGAGACCTTCCCACACGAGAAGAAGTACCTACACACGTACTGCCCTGTGGCGATTTACATCTTGACGCTGCTCTCCGATGGCTACAAGTTCAATGAGCACACGTGGAGCAACATCCACTTCAGCCGGCAGGTGAGCGCTCCGTGGGGCAGCGGGAGCGGGCAGGCGGCTGCAGCTGCAGCCTGGCCCTGGCCTGCAGACGTCTTCAGGACCAGCATCCCTGGTACCCTGCACCACAAGTGTGTCTCTGTCTCACGCCTGCTGCCCAGTGATCGCAGCACAACTTCACCCTTTCTTACCTGCCCCCAAGCCTCTGGCACCAGCTTGTTTCTCACTTACTCTGGTGTGAACATAAGCTAATTTTGAGGGGGTCAGAGAAGTGCAGAGCAGGATTTGGCCACTTGGGTCTCTGGTTTTGGGCAGAACTGTCTGGAGCATCACAGAGGTGATGGTGGCCACGTGACCCATTTGAACCAGAGTATGATCAAATTCAAAGGATCAGGGGGGAGGAGGAAAGGTCAGTTCCAAAATGATCTTCAGGTCAGAGAGGCACATCTGGACCAGAGCAATCATCCATGTTCAGCTGCCCTTTAGCCCTTGGGAAGTATGGACAGAGAAGCTCTCTGTTGTAGCTGCTGCTGGCAAGATCAGGTTGATCACAGCCAGGACCACGTGGGGAATCACAGCTGGGGCAGCTCATCAGAGAGGTTCTCATCAGTCCCTTGCACCAATGCTACTGGTGCCTGGGAGAGGCACTTTTGGATGATCTCTGTTCTCTCACCTCAGGCAGCAAACACGGACATCGGATGGACACTGGGCTTCATGCTGAACTATACCAACATGATCCCCACCGAGGCTCTGGAGCATGTCAAGGGGCACCAGACCAGTCTGTGGGCTGGTGCTGTCTCCTTCATTGTGCTGGCCATTGTGACAGGCCTGGTGGCCATTTTCCTCCAGTGCTTCTGGAAAACCAAGTAGCTTGCAGCCTCCTGCTTCAAGGAATCCTGCCCAATAAACCAAGCAAGGGGTTGTTGCAAAAGAAGGTGGAAAGGGGAGAAGAATGAGGGCATTAGACCCATCTCCATTGCTCAGGAGTCTAATTGGGTCATCTCTGTAAAGATGTTGAAGACGACAAAGGTGTCTTGAGTTCTCTAAGTACCTCCAAGAGGAGAAGACTTCTCTAATCTGGCTGACAAAAGCTGACTGAGATTTGGTAGACAGACAAAGCCAGATAAATCCAAGCTAGAAATAAAATCCATTTTGTTTTTCAAATATGAGTCACTAACCATCCTAGCACAGTTTCCTTGGCACTACCAGTCCTGCTGGGCTGCTCTCTCCCAACAGCCACTGGAGGCAACTGGTGATGGGAGAGCAGGGGTGGCCACCTAAACTCTAAGGAGAGGGGTGACCTTATGTGCGTCCTGCCCTGTGCAAGATGTGCAAGATTTCTGTAGTGTGAGACAGAATATCTTCCCAAAGACACTGTCAGCTGTCTTTAAAAATATTTACTGGCATATCTCAGCAGAAAAAATACAAGTGGAAGTTGATTTAAGAGCTGCCAACTCTGGCTCAGGGTTTATTTTATATTCAAGTTACACACCCCAGCTTTGTCAGACACCAAATCCATAGCACGTTCCAGCTCCAGGCACTTGAGTGTTTGAGATCAGCAGAGCCCAGTGCAGCCCAGCTGCAGGAACTGGACAGTCATTTCAGTCCTTCCAGCTCCAGCCACCAGCCCAGCACCAGGCTGCCCAGCCCTGATGAGGCTCTGCCAAAGGCCAGGGCAGGGCTGGGTGTTTCCACACCTCTCTGTGCTGCAAGGTCCACGCCCGTGCAGCATGAAGCAGTAACATCCAGGCAGGACTTAAGGGCTTAATAGAAGAACCAAAGGCATCTGGGCTGAGGAATGGTCAGACCCTTGGGCTCTGGCAGATCCATGGGGTATTGGTCCTAACCCAAGGTGTTATCTCACATACCCCACTGCAAACTGGTTACAAGAGCCCTTTGAAAGTGCAGTGTCTCTGTCTGGTGGAGATAAGGATACATGACCCATGAGCCTAGGACACTGGGCTTTGCCTCCTGCTGCCAGCCATCCTTGGCTTCATCAGAAGGCTCTGCCTTCCCAGCCTCAGCTTGAGCAACAAGGGAGGAGGGGTGAAGATCTCCATCCAGAGGAACATCTTCCCACCCAGCAGCCTGAGCCCCTGGGGTCTGAGCTGCCACAGGGACATTTCCTACAGCCAAACACCAGATCCCCCTCTCTCCTCTCTGCCCTGCACATCTTTGGCAGTATGAGCACGGAGGTAAAAATGCCAGGTCTGGGAACAGGGTATAGAAAATGCTGTCAGATGGCTGAACTGACCCCATGGGATCTGTCACAGGGGGACATTTGCCATCCGGGTGCAGCAGAGCTCCTGTCTGTGCTGGCTGGCCCCTGAATGAGCTGGGACTGGTGTCTCCCAGCCCTGGGAGATGGTGCAGTCGGGCAGGAAAAGGCTCTTGTTCACTATAGGAAGGCAGCACCACAACCGGTCTGGGTTGCAAAGCATTTGGGGAAGATGCCAATCTTGCCATTGCAGCATCCTTCCAGCCAGTCCTCGTTCACTGGGAAAACACAAAGGAGCAGGATGAGCCCTGGCCCATACAAGCCGAGTTAGTGAGAGTTTTCATGGCTGGAATTCAGCGCTGGGCAAAACCCAGTGCAAGCAAGTACCTCCTGAGCACAAGCCTCAGGCAGCACTGGAGAGGCCAACTATTCCCCAGTCTCTCCCAGACCCAGTACAAGCTTACAGACAGGACTGCAGGGCTACCTTCAGAGAGAATATCCAGCACGTCTCCCTTGCTGAACTCCAGGTCCCCCGGTCCTTGCGCAGGGTAGGAGTGCTGAGCCAGCATCCGGTAGAGGATGGGTCTGCCTGAGTGGGAGTCCGAGTCCTGCAGGAGAAAAGCAGCGTGGAGGTTGCAAAGCAAAGCAGAGATTTGAGTCCGGCACAGCAGAGAAGCTTGTCACAGCCCACGTACCTGGCAGCAGAGTGTCAGCTTGCCATCTGTCAGCTGCTGCCACATCTTCCCCAGATCCTCCTCTCCCGAGACTGCACCCAGTTCTTTGCCATCCAAATGCCTGTAGCTGCCAAGGGTTCATTAATATAACTCAATCATCTCACTGAAAGCCAAATTTTGAGGCAACCCCTCAACCATCTTCGGTCTCCAAAGTCCCCTTTGTGAGCCAGCTTGGAGCTGTCACCTTGCATGCTGACATGGGGCCACCCTGTGTGCTTGGTGGGCTGACAAGGTGCTGTTGGGGAGGGACATGGTCACCTCCTCACACACTTCCCAGGGGAAGACCTTAAACCCTCCTGACTACACTGACTATGTGTCCCCGGGACTGTCACAGCTGGGGAGATCTCACCCCAGGACCAGCTCCCAGATTCCTCTGCACTGATCCTAGACTATCTCCAAAGACTGAGCTGAGAAGGAGAGAATCCAATAGACAGCAGCTGCATCTGCAGAGTTTTTCCTTCTGTTCCCTCATTTCTTGACCATGGTAGTTTCCTGGGAACCACCCTTTGTGCCACCAAAGCCCAGGGAGCACACACTGTTCTCCAGACCAAGAACCCCACTAACGTTAGCCCAGCAGGGAAGGCTGTGTTCTCCCACCTTGGCTGAACCTCTGCTAGAGTGCTGTGACCTCAACTAAACATTCCCAGGAGACCAGGAGCGGGTCCATACCCTCAGGAGAACCGTTGCTGCTGCCCCAGCACACCCGCATCACACCGAGAGCCCCGGGGAGCGTGGCCGTGCCACGGCGTACCTCAGCTTCCCGCGCTCGGCCTGCTGACCGAAGCGCTCCCTCAGCAGAGCCCGCAGGTCCGGCAGAGACGGCACCTCGCCGGCCCGAACCACCACGGTGCACTCGCAGCGCGCTCGCAGCACAACCGGCCTGTCCGCGCTGGACGAAGCTTCTCCGCAGCTCGGTGGGATCTGCTGGGAGAGGTGGCACCATCAACAGTCGGGCTCTTCAGGACGCTCGTATCGAGGGGGGTGGCACGGACACAACCCCCCTGCTCTGTGCTGCCATGGGATGGTAGAGCAGCATCAAAATGCAGATCTGAATTTCAGAGGAGGAACCAGATTCAAATCCTGGGATCAAATGGTTCCTCCATGACCCAGGACACCTGTTTCTGGGTCCAACTGCACAGGTACCTCCCGGCCCCAAACCTGTACGAGGAGGGCCCCAATTGCTCCAGCCAGCTGGAGAGGTGCAGCCAAGTTCCTGCGTTCAGCTGCCTTGTCCAAAGTCCAACTGACAAAAAATGGCTCCAAAACCCCTACAGAGAGGAGTGACAAAGACAAAGGTAGCAGAGCTGATCTGCAGCTGGCATTGCCAGAGAGATGCTGTCCCCAAGTGGGCAGAGGAGCAATTCCAGCTCCATCACACAGGGGCTGGTGATGACACGGAGGTGCATCAGAGAACATCCTCCCTGAAGGATGCAAATGTGAATGAACTGTGGGACTCAGACTGACAGGGACGGAAAATGCCACGCAGGAGGAGGGGGAAAGGGACAGAGGGTCGTTCAAAGAGCTCTCTAGCAAAATGGGCTGTAAAGTGAGTGCCTGAGAATGTTGCTGTGTCTGGAGCTTTTGGGTCCTTGGAGGGTGGCAAAAGGGCATTGTTTTGGTAAAACTCAACCTTGCGCTGCCTCACAAAATTGTATGGCCACAAACCTGGGAGTGGTGGAGGAACAATCGCGTGGGACCCTCTCTTTGGAATGGGAAAATTGGCAGAGGAACAGCTCAGGAATTTTGGAGGATCTGGCTGGGAATTTTTCATTTTTCACAGCCTTGACATGAGGCTGTAGCAGTTCTGGCTGGTGAAACACCTTACCTTGAAGTCTGTTTGGGCACCAGCATCATTTGCAGAGGCATTTTCTCCCCCAGAAGATTCTGCAGAAGAAAACACGTGAAAGGGAACAGCACCTGCAGTCAGCAGAGGCCCCGGCAGCTCGTCTGCATCCCACCAGCACAGGCAGCCATGGCTCCAGTGGGTAACCCACCTCCCCACGCACCCCTAAAGCCGGGGGGGTTCACAGAACACCCATGGAGGTCCCTGGCCTGGGGACTACCTGGCTTCTGCTTCACATGGACTCGGCTGGGAGGCACCTGGGCAGGCGGGAGGGGAATCCCATTGCTGATCTTCTGCAACAGAACAACGTGAGAAAGCAGTGAGCAGAAGATGCCAGAGACTGGGCAAGGCTGGTGTGCCTGACAGACTGCACAGCCGGCTATAAATGTCTGGGTGTGACCTCAGGGAGACCTGTTCATTAAATGGCTGGATGAGGTGGAGCACTCAGGTGAAGGTCTCTGCAACTCTCCTGGGTCGCAGGGGCAACGAGAGGTTTGGTGAGACACTCTCTTCCCCTCCAGCCCCTTGCTGGGTTTGTGCTGGAGCAGAGGGAGGCTGCTCATGCTGTGCTGAGGGCTCTCCCCACCATCTGCCAGCAAACCCAGCCGAAGTTGGGATGGTCACAGGGAGATATCCATGGAGCAAACACCCAAGGGTGTGCTATGGTCAGGGGTCTATTTGCAGAAAAAGAATCATAGCAACAGCAGAACAGCCATGTGCTTCAAAAAGCTCTCACAGGAAATAGGATCTGAGCTGCACTTTTCCGGCCTGGGTTCAGATGGAGATGGTCACACCGTGTGTGGACATGCCTGTGGTGGAGGTGGGAGATGAGGCAAGTTCTCCTAAATCAAAAGATGAGAGATTTGGCGCATGTCCTCAAGGCAAAGAGCGGTGCCTGGGCATGATATTACTGTCCTGCTGCAGGAGATGAACCTGCCCTGGCTCTGTGGGTGAACTAGAAGAGGTGAGCACTCCTCACCAGCTTCCGTGCTGTAGACATCACGGGAGCAGGCTGAATAAGCACATGTC
Source organism: Megaceryle torquata (assembly GCA_024611175.1). Lineage (NCBI taxonomy): Eukaryota > Metazoa > Chordata > Aves > Coraciiformes > Cerylidae > Megaceryle > Megaceryle torquata. The sequence continues at coordinate 11,255 of JANIJG010001959.1, read as the reverse complement.
TGAAGCCCTCAAACTCATTCCAGGGCTCAACAAGTTACAGTGGGTCAGAAGAGCCGCAGCAGCTGCTCATCTCTGCATGTTCCATCAGCCCATGGAAGATAGGAGATAGCAACACCTAGATCAGCTTGTGGTTCAAGCCACTGTGGTTTGGCTCTATGTCCAAGCCCCCAGATTTTGCTATACAGAGGTATGATGTATATATATATATATATATATAGATATATATAAATGGCCATTTTTCCTGCTATTAACTCTTCTGTTGCTCCTGTTCAAGAGCATTTGGTTTTCAGTCGAGGTGTCTCAGTGTTTCACACCCTATGTTTCTCTTACATGGTTGCCCTATCCTGTCATAATCTTACAAATAAATGTCCCAAATGTATCTCTTGGTCCCTTCCTTGTCCATTTGCAAGGTTGCCAGCTCACCCATTTCTCCATCTTTGAGGCAGGCTCCAGGAGAGTGCTCGGGATGCACAGCTTCTGCAGGACACAAAGCAGGGCAGGGTGTGACAGGAGCTGCTGCTGGGGCAGACGCAGCCCCCAGGCCCACCCAGCCCCATCTTCTGTTAGCCCCCTGTGCACTGCCTCTGCCGTGCAAACCTCCGCTGCAACACGGACGTGCCCATGGGGGGCCAGTGGTCACATACAGTAGCCCACGTGGCTTGTGCTCAGAAACTGCTGAACAAAATCCAACGGTTCTTTTGCACCTCTTTCTCCTGAAGCAGTGCTGGTATTTGAGCAGCTACGATGTAACAGACCCAACACCCAAGGGCCCAACGCCCTGCTCCCGAGGCCCAGAGCAGCAAGGGATAGGAGTCCAGCAGCATTTCTGTGTCTCCTGACAATGGCTGCTGCAGAGCTATTAATTACAACGGACCATTGGGAGCAATTATACTCCTCCCACCCCCACCATCTATTATTTAACTTTTCGGTGACTTTGAATTTCATCTGACACTTCACTGAGCGGTCAACCAGCACATTCCAGTATTTCTGTCACTCTTCATTGTTATCTGCAGATGCTTCAGGCTATGCTGAACGGTTTGATTGTCTGTCATGGAACGTGGTCGCCGTAAGAAGCACTTGTTCACTCTCCCTATTACCATATCCCTCAGGAACAGGCTAAATGCTTAGGTCACAGCAGATTCTCTGTGGGGACGTCCTTTCTTAAAAAAGGAGGAAATAAGAAAACCCTGTTCATTTATGCCTACCCTTTATTTCTATATTTTAACCTCTTAGCAGTCCTCAGAGCACTGCCTCTCTCGCTCATACGGCTGGCTGTGTTTTCAGTGGTCTTGTGAAGAATCTCTGGCCTTTTTTTTTTCAAAATACAGGCAGATAATATATTCACTGGCTCAACTTAATGCAGGTCTGCCCTGGTTAAGTAGACGTGAGAAATACCTTCTGTCAACAGAAGATTTTTCCATGTTGTTATATTTATCTGTTTCTACGCGATCTGTTCACACTGTAGTTCCCTAGTCTGCAGAAAGATGTCAGATTTGCTGGGCTTTAGTTTCTTAGGTCTTCTCCAGAGCCCTTTATAAAACCTGCCCACACAACTGAAACCCTCCCCAAACTTTCCCAACGTGAATTTAAGAGGCACCACACACCAGGCAAGGACTGACCTGTCTCCCTGGCTCTGTTAGAGCTCTGATGTGACAAATACTGCTCTAAATGGTGGTCCTTGGTGAGATCTGTTATCCCACACGATTCCACAATAGGATGCTGGATGGTGGAGACCACAACTGCCCCAAAAGATGCCCTTGCAGAGCTACAGAGGGGAATGGCAGAAGCTGGTGGGAGCCAAGTGTCACGGAAATCCATGGTTAGCAACTGGTCTGTGGAACTGAGCTCCCGAAGTCATCCTCTGCTCTGCAGTGCTAAAGGTGGGTCCCCAAGGAACATGCTCGGAAGGTTGCAGCAAGCTCCTGTTCACAGGCAAGGCTGTGATCTCTGCTGGTGGGGTTGCCTGGAAAGTCTGCCCATTTTCCTTACCTGTCCATCGTGTATGGCTGTAGCCCAGCCATCCGCTCCCCTCGACAGCACAAAGACCAAGCTGCTGGCTTTCACTGCCAGCTTCTCCGAGTCCTCAGGGTAATAATGGGACAAAACTCGACAGTAGCCTGACTCGCTGTCTCTGCAAAGAAAGGATGACAGCACCTTTACTCACTCAGGAGTTCTGGTGCTGGTTGGCTTGAATCCAGAGCACTGCACTCATCCAAAACGGCACATGCCAAAAGTTTCAGGTGTTGGGAAATGATGATTTCCATTGGTACTCTTTGGTCCCACTGGGAAAAAGGGAGCTTGGAAAAACCCAAATGCAACTGCCCCATTTTCACTGTACTGACAAGCATTCTCCAGATCAAAACAGTTATTAAACTCAGCCCCGAAGCTCTGCTGGTACAATATCACCAAAACAAATGACTGCCATGGCTTTTGAACCAAGGCTGATTTTGCCTCAACACACCACGGCTGGGAGTCGGTGTTTGGAAGCCTTGTCCTGGGAACTAGGATGGGACAGCTGAGCATCCTCTGCCACAGACCTGGGCAGGTCCCACAACCTCCCTCTGCTTCCATTCCCCAGATCCATGCCTGTCTGCCAAGACTACTGAATCACTTCCCCGAGATCCTAGCACGAGAGATGCCACTGAACTGCACTGTCTTTTGCAGCCACACGGGCCTTTGCATGTTTGTCATTCACTCCACCCCTGGTGAGAAATGGGTGTGGATCCCACAGAGCCTTCAGACAAAAATGTGAGAGAACAAAACATGACCTTTTGAACATAACTAGGGAGAGAAGAGTTACACCAAGGTGGAACTGAACACTTACCGCAAAGCATCAGCACTGGGTTCATAAAAGCCCTGTTTCTGTGGAAGGAACAACAGCATCTATTTACAGCAGCACCTTACAGAGCAACAATGCCACCTTATTTACCGAATGCCACACTGTGGTATTTTGTCTTTACTTCTGACCACATTTGTCACACCACAGCACCCAGATAGAAGTCTGCTGCTCCACACCTTACCAGGATGTACCTTCTATTTCTCCCCTCTCTGTTATCCCATCAGGAGATAACAAAATCATTTCCCCTACCTTTGGTCCTAAGAAACTCATCTTGCAGTGATGACAAGACAGCCATGCTTACACTGACAAACTAACTGAAGTGCTGGGCAAACGTGTGTTGAACATAGGGGTGCTGAGCACAGCAGAGCTTCCACTGCTTTTTGACATGGCAGACAAAAATTCATCTTCAGAGGGTTGGAGCCTCACGCCACCGAGTCCCTTCCAGCCAATGCTGGACCCCAGCACTTGGCTTTGAATGGTCCCATGGATCTAGTCTGGTATTGCACTGTTGTTTTCAACCCTGTTAGGATCTGAGGCCCTACCTGGAGCTCTGTGACAGCTCCATCTCTCCTTTCACAGCTATGTCCTGCTCACCTGAAACCTGAGAGGCTCGAAGCCAATGTACTCATCATTGGGAATGATGGAGGAGATCACCTGTTGGAGGACAAAGTAATGACTGAGTCCAGGCTGGATCAAGAGACTCTCACACTTCCTGCAACATGATCTATTCAGACCCATTTCCTTCTGACATCCTAAGGCCAGGCATAAAGTAAAGCCATGCACATAGTGGAAAAAGCTGAGCTGGATTCCCAAAACAGCTTCAACCCTTCATGTCCCCCATTTTTCAGTCTTTCCATGACTTCTTTAAAAGTACATGAATAAATTACTCTTCCTTTCCTTTATTCATGTTGGAGCTCTCTGGCCTGCGGCACTTCTGCTGACTGCACTGGTTGCAGAAGGGATCACAGAAGTTCTCTGCTGACTTGCATTAAAGGACATGACACAGCACTTGTCTCCCACGTGCCTGCCTGTCCCAGTGGGAATGCAGTAGTGAGTAGGGGCATGCTGGACAAATGTGCTCCTCTGGAAAATGTCACTGTCAGCAAAAGAACAACCACAGGGTTCCCTAAGTAGCTGCTCAGCTTTTTTTTGAGTTTAAAATGGCCAAGACTGGGAAGGTTTTTTAGCACAAAGTGCATTTTTCATGGAAGTGGCAATTCTAACAAATTTCAGCTTCTGTGTCCCAGATGCCTTAACTGGCTGCAAGCCCTGTCAATCCTGCTCTTGCACTTCCTCCACCACCACAGTGGTCAGTGGCCAGCAGTCATGCTCTCTGGAGATGTCAGAAGGTGGGATTTCAATCTGCTTGCTGTTAATCTAAACAATGACATGCCTGTTACCTTGGGTTTACCCAGAAAATCTTTTGAATGAAGCTGTTCAACTTCCTTCTTCCGTGGTCTGAAAAATTCCCCAAGAGGAACCTGTATGGGCTCTAAAAACAGACGGTCCTAGGGTAGAGAAAACAGATATGGGAAAAGTCATCAGTTAATACTAAATGGAACATAACAGCCATGCAAAGCAAATCTAGCTTCTCTGTGTGTGCAAGATCAGCTCCAGCAAGACACTGGGGCAAAAATTTTGCCTAAGAACTTCAAAAAGGTCACTCAAGTTTAACAAGCACATGCAAGCTGAGAGCTCAGCTGCCACTGCCCAGTGCTGAGTCAAAGACTAACTCTTGGCATGGGATGGGTGGGGAGGGAGGGCAGTGGAGTAAGGTTTATTAAATAAATCTAAGCAGTTCTTCTGTTTGACTTCAAATGTGGGTTTTTTTTCCTCCTCTGTTCAACCCCTGAGTAGCATGTTAATAGCAAATATAAACAATGCACTAATGTAAAACACCAACATGATGCTAGAAGAGATGATCAGACTTTTTCAAAAAGTGGTCACCTCTTTGCAAGGATATAAATAAGATAAGGAAATAGGAAGGCAGTAAAATAATGAACCCTCCAGGAAAAGTATACCAGAGATCTGCAAGTTGTTCCTGATCATAAAGGACTCTAACAGGAAACTATTACCTAGAACCAACCCTGGAAACACTTTAACACTGTACTTAAGCTCTAAAGGGGATTGTCATTAACATCTGAGCTGCCACCAATTGTTACTGAGGACAAAAGGACTGGAAAAAGTCAGCCAGTGTCATGAAAAGGGAGACCATCCAAATCTGCACTTGTAGGGGTTTTGCATTTAAACACACATTGCAGAAAGCCCTGTTTTTCAGTGCAAGTACAAATAGAGCTCCTGAACAGCAGGGACTAGAAAGCAGCCTCCCCAGCCTGGGAGGTTATCCCATAATTGTCCACTCTGGTGTTTCTGTGCTATGAGGAACCTGGGGGCAGTGGAGTTGCCTGATTAGCTGAAGCACTAGTTTGGTAGAGCATCCCATGCTAATGGCCTCAGACCAGGTGACCAAACAGGTGGATAGACAAGGAATCCTAAACATACATTCTTATGTTATTTGCACATTCTTATCTCCTCTTTCTCAGCTTAAGCCCAATGCACATACCCAGGAACTCAGAGAGGTGGTCTTACCTGCACCCGCTCAAGGGCCAGGTCCAGGATTGCTGTCCTTCCTTCAGGTCTCCATACAACGGCCTTCTCTAGGGTGACTCTGGCCTCCTGCCACTGCTGCAGCCGGCACTGTGCTGCTGCCGTGCTGTACAGCACCTGGGGCGAGGAGTGAGCAGAACTCAGAGGGCTGAGACCAAGCAGACACCCAACACAACTTACTGAACTCAGCCACAAAACAGGCACCCGGCACTGACATACCACAGATACAGCAACAGCACCAACCTGCTCCCCAGTGGCCACAGGAAAGGGACTCTGAGCAGCACTGCTGAAAAACTTTATATCATCAGAGCGGAAAAAGATGAAAGCTGTAACTGCAGGGTAGCTCCTGGGTGTGCTGGAGCTGCTGGCTCTGCTCTAGGCAGGGAGAGGGCGTGGGGAATGCCAGATGAAGACTCTGGTACCACACAAGTTTTAATTCAGATCCTTCTGGCATCTGAAAGGCCACAGAGGATTTTCTCGGGATTCTTTCTGCAGGCAGCTGGGAGATATTTTTTTGTGCTGAGTGCCTTTCACTGCAAAGTAACTGAAACTATTTCACATCCTGGTGGGCTGTCAATGTGCAAATCATCAGCCACAGCTTGTTACCCTTTAGCAGTCTGGTCAGTGGTGAAGTGGCAAAGTGTGGGAGTGTTACAGATGGGTGTTGGGTTGCTGCACTGAGAGTGGGAGCTCTTGTCATCAGCCAACAGCCAGTGTGTGGAAAAGCTGCTGGCCTACCAGAAGAAGTGTCCTAACAGGCCCGCTGTCAGAATCACAGAATTTCTGAGGCTGGAATAGACCTCCAAGATGATCAAGTCCAGCCCATGACCCAGCACCATGACAT
>JANIJG010001957.1:0-10472 GCA_024611175.1 Megaceryle torquata | reverse complement strand
TTCCAAAAAATATTAAAAAAGAGAGTGAAGGTGAGTAAAAAAAGGAAAGAAAAAAAAAGGTAACTTCTGGGGGGGAAAAAAAAAGGGAAAAAAAAAAAAAAAAAGAGCACTGAAATGTGAACTACAAGACTCCTATTAATTTTCTGACATATTTGGTTATAAAAATAATTTCAACAGAGATAGCTTGAACTATATAGCTGTCCAGATGCCAGGACATCTGCCTCTATCACCTTTGAAGTCTTGGAAAAGAAACACTTATCTCCAATCTAGACTCCAATATGTCTGATAACTGTCCAAATATATATGTTGGTGTCTGAGGTAGTGTTTGGTTAAATCAAATTATCCTTCAGTTTGGAATAATTATATCAAACACTCCAGTCAGAACTATATATGAAGACAGGAGGAAGGCAGGATTTTAGCAGCATGCAGGAGCACCTGTGATTCCTGGGATATAATAGCCAGTCATCAGAACATTCTGAAACATTTTTAAGTGGAAGGACACCACCAGAATAACTGCAACTGAGCTCTTTCTGTCTCTGACTTACTTTTTTTTTAAATTTACTTTAACAAAGTTAAAGACAGATGGATTTGGAAGAAGGTCATACGGATTATAAAACTCAAAAAAGTATGATTTACTTTCACAACATTTATATTAATAGGAGAGTTGTCCTGCTGCCATGCTAATTTAGTTCTTTCTCATTTGTTTAGTTCATTTCTTATTCAAATTCTAATTGTAATTATTTTGTTCACCTATTTTATCTGTTTGGTTCAACAGCCATCTTTCCTTTTGTCTCTGAATATTGAATTATTTCTTTTTTATATTTTTAATTTTTTTTAATATTTTTTTTTTTCCCCCCAGGAGCTTTTGTTTTCCAGGACTGTGATAAGATTATTTGGGTAACTTAAAATGTAGATGGAACAAATTAAATGAAGACATAGCATAATCAAATGAACCATGGACTTACTGTGTCTCAAGCTGCAAATGAAAGTAAACAAGTGAATACATAATTTTAAACCAAGAAAACTACTGGAGAAAATGCAAGTTCTTAATTGCCTTCCATGGCATTAAGTATTTTATTATAGAAGGTACTATGTTATTATGCTACATATAGGGTAAAATGATTAATTCAGACCACACAGATTTCATAACCTGAAGAGAGGAGGCTGAGAGAAGATTTCTGCAACTACTTGAAAGGTTGTAGCAAGGTGGGGATTGGTCTGCTCTCACAAGTAACAAGTGATAGGACAAAAGAAAATGGCCTAATGTTGTGTCATAGGAGATTTAGGTTGGATACTAGGTAAAGTTTCTTTACAGAAAGTGTTGTCAAGAAATGGAAAAGGCTGACAAAGGAAGTGGTGGAGTCACTATCCCTGGAGGTATTTAAAAGACATGTACATGTGGTGCTGGGAAACATGCTTTAGTGGTGACCTGGCAGTGCTGGGTTAACAGTTGGACTTGATGATCTTAAAGGTGTCTTCCAATCAAAACAATTCTATGATTTCATATTTGTGTATTATACATGATGACTAATATTAGTAATTCATTTTCATATTCATAAATTGATGTTTCTTCATATTACTGATTTAAAAAAAACCCAACACATATGGTCAAAATCAATATTCCTTAACATTCATGGAAGTAGCTGGTTTCAGAAAGATCAGACAAGTTATTATCAAATATGTTAGTGGATCTTCCAAGGTAGTGTGATTAATATAGTGCTGTTATTGCAGATATGAACTACTTTTCATGAGTTACAAGTTGCATGCTTCACTAGAAAAATGTAAAATATTTTGTGAACGATCAAGCGTTCCAAAATACTAAAAACATTTACTGTATACAATTAGCATAAAAATAAACTCAATTCATGGACCAGTGAAGACAGTACTATCTTATTACAACAATTTCCAATCTGAAACGAACAAGTACACATTATCTTTTTTCCATTTTATTGTACAGTGTCTCTGCGAAACAAAACTCCAAAGGCTTCTTCAAACATATAAGTAAGTTTTACATGTGTTCAGGGATGTGAAAAGAGTACATCAAATATTCACACGGTTGTCACGTGGTAAGTTCTTCATAATCCACTTTTTTCCCCCCACTTTCTTGTTTTCTAAGTGGAAAAGCTATGCATTCCATCTAATAGTGTTTATCTTGGAGTGAAATTAGTACTCTAAAAAATACTTTTGCATTATTTCAGAAACTTTTGTGTCCAACAAAGCAAACATATAATATTTGAATAATTTAATTTAAGAAAACTTAGCTTGGCGCCCCTTTGGATCAATGCTAACTCCTTTGTTAAGCCTAGGGGAGATATTACCTAAAACACCCAGTGCTCATGTTAGGATACAGGTAGATTCCAAAATTTATTTGAACATGGCATCTGATCTTTTATAGCATTCCATGGCCATTTAAACTCTTGTGTAAAATAGCAGTAATTCTACTGAAAATTAAAGGGAAAACAAAACAAAACAAAATGTTCAGTTCAGCATTTAAAAATATTTTATAAACATTCATTTCACATTATAATATATACAATAGATGAGATTTTATGATGGATCATACAATGAGTAAATATGACAGTACTTGATTTTTCTTCATTTTCTTAAAATTGTTTTTTGATTGTTCGCGTGGATGGAAAACATTAACTTGACATGAAATGATCAAGAACAGAAATATAGCTCAAAGAAGATGAATTGTGGTATGCAGGATTTCTGTAGAGGAATATGTATTTCCAATAATGAATGTGCTCAATTCCCTTCAGAGGTGAGAAGACATTGCTAACAGCAGTAAGAATGATACTGCAACAGAGACTGCCCTTTTGTCTGTCCTAGCAAACCCTTGAATATTATCACAGGATCATAGAATGGTTGGGGTTGAAAGGGACCTTAAAGATCATCTAGTTCCAACCCCTCTGCCATAGGCAAGGACACTTCCCACTAGACCAGGTTGCTCAAAGCCCCATCCAGCCTGGTCTTGAACACTTCCAGGGAAGGGGCATCCTCAACTTCCCTGGGCAACCTGTTCCAGTGTCTCACCATGCTCAGAGTGATCTTCCTAATTTCTAAGCTAAACTTACCCTCTTCTAGTTTGAAAATAACAACCCTTGTCTTATCACTACAAGCCCTTGTAAAAAGTCCCTCCCCAGCTTTCTTATAAGTTGCCTTCAGATACTGGAAAGCTGCTATAAGGTCTCCCCAGAGCCTTCTCTTCTCCAAGCTGAACAACCCCAATTATCTCAGTCTGTTCTCATAGGAGACATACTCCAGTCTTCTGATCATATTTGTGGCACTCCTCTTGACCCGCTCCAACATGTCCATGTCCTTCTTGTGTTGGTGGCTCCAGAGGTGGATGCAGTACTCCAGGTGGGGTCTCACAAGAGCAGAGCAGAGGAGCAGAATCACCTTCCTTGATCTGCTGGCCCCGTTTCTTTTGATGCAGGCCAGGATACAGTTGGATTTCTGGGCTGCGTTTCCACATTGTTGGTTCATGTTGAGCTTTTCATCAACCAGCACCCCCACATCTTTCTCCTTAGGACTACTCTCTATTCATTCTTCTCACAGCCTGTATTTATGATTGGGATTGCTCTGACCCAAATGTATAATCTTGCACTTGGACTTGTTGAACTTCATGGGCCTACCTCTCCAGCCTGTTAAGGTCCCTCTGGATGGCTTCTCTTCCTTCCAGCAGCTTGACCACACCACATAGCTTGGTGTTGTCCATAACATTGCTGAGGTTGCACTTGATCCCACTGTCCATGTTGCTGACAAAGATGTTCAACAACACCAGTCTCAGTACTGATCCATGAGGAACTCCACTTGTAATTGGTTTCTCCTTGGATGTCAAACCACTGACTGAAACTCTTTGAGTACAATCCTTCAGCCAATTCCTTATCCATCGAGTGGTCCATCCATCAAATCCACATCTCTCCAGTTTAGAGACAAAGACATTGTGAGAGACAGTGTCAAACATTTTGTACAAGTCCAGGTAGACTGCATCAGTTGCTCTTCCCTTATCCACTGATTCTGTAACTCCATTGTAAAAGGTCACTAAATTTGTCAGGCACAATTTACCTTTTCTGAAGCCCTGTTGGTTGCTACCAGTCACCTCCTCATTTTCCACGTGCCCTAGTAGAGCCCTCAGGATGATCTGTTCAATGACCTTGCCAGGCACAGAGGTGAGACCGATTGGCCTGTAGTTCCCTGGGTCAACCTTTTTTTTTCCTTTTTGAAAATGGAGATGATGTTTCCCTGCTCCAGTCAGTGGGAACTTCACCAGACTGCCATGATTTTCAACTATGAATTTAATCCACTAGTTCCCTCAGGATCCATGGATGGATGTCATGTTGTTCCACAGCTTCAGGTTCTTTAGATGGTCTCGAGGATGATTTTTATTTTAAGTAGGTGGATCTATCTTCTCTCAGTCCCTGCCTTTGCCTTCTGTGACTTGGGCGGTGTGGCTGGAGCACTTGCTGGTGAAGAGTAAGGTAAAGCAGTAATTGAGAACCTCTGCCTTCTCCATATCCCTTGTGACCAGGATTTATCTCATAAGTCCTGCAACATTTAGCACCTTCTTATTTTCTTATGTTGTACCCCAGAGCAGGAAATGCATTATATTTAATGACATGCTACATAAAAGCTTTCTTTGGTGAGCAGGCATGATCAAAACTGCATTTCAGGATTTTAGCACCGATACACCTTTCTTTGAAAGTAAATCGGATTTTAACAAATCACCTTTAGTGTGAGAGCTTAGGATACTTAATTTCTAACTGAAGGGAAGTAATATCCATTGGGGGATATATTTAACTGCTCCAGCAATGTCACAAGTATACATCTGACTGTACAAATGCACACTTTTTTGAATTGTTCTGGATTTTCCCCATAACTGACAAACAGCTAATATCCCTTGTCACTGTTTGGTGACATTTAATCTTATAGCACCAACAGTAGCAGGTATAAACTATCACAATGTAGAGACATCAAAACAAGACAAAAATGAGGCGATTATTCATGCAGATCAAAGATATTTATCCACTTGGTTGTATGTACAACTTGCTTGCTTTGAAAAATTGTGAGGTAGCAATTAAAAATGAAAGTAAAACAAGGTGGAACAAGACATGCTGGATTAGACAGTGTAACAAGTTGCTGCAGGAAGTTGTGGAAGCCAATAAAGTACTGAGTTTCTAAAAGGAACTGGATGTTTATGTGGATAAAAAAAATCCAGATTTATGGTGTTATTGTTGAAAAAAACTTGGAGGTAATCTGATAGTCCAGATTTAAACAATCCATACTAGACAATCACATATATAAGGTTATGTTTATTTATTTTTGTTTACTTACAGGCTATTGTTTCCTGCTCCAAGCATGTTATATTATTTACCATTGGAGACAGGATGCAAGACCAAGAGTAAATTCCAAGTTTACCTTTTACTGAGTAATTAAAACCAACAAAAACCACAAAACAAACAAACAAAAACCAGACCACCATGATTACACCATTGCTATCACTGTTATGACTTCCAGGTGGTGTACCATTGTGAACAAGTCACTGGCAAACAGCATCCCTATATTATGCAGATATACTCTGAGCTGGAATTATGGAGGTAACTAAAGACTAAATTCTCTGGTATTTCCATTTTTGCTATAATTGGTCAAGGTTAAAGTGATGGCCATAGTAAGGAAAACATAGTAATTTAAAGATTGCTTTTTTTCTGGGTATGGCTCATAGATACCTTTTGTCCTTCTGTTTTGGACTGTGGCCAGTTCCAGAAAAATTGCCTAAAGTAGCTTCAAGGCTGTGCAGAGAGATCTGTGTTCAGTTTGGTTTTATCATCAGCAAAATCCTTTCTACAAACCATGAACACTGCAGTATCCATTGCCAGTGGCACACAAAAAAGGTCTATTTTTGTTATAGCCTGAGGTGCCTTTCCATGGCAGATGAACGTTCATCATTTTCCTTTCTGTAATTTGTTCTGTCTTGCTGTTTCATTCAGTTAGGTGACAAACCTATCTCTTGACATGACTGATGTGACTGTGTATGATGTCTCACATTACCCACTGTAATACCTGACCAAAACAGAGTTTGCACTGATATAAAAAATTTCAGGCTTCCAGGCATAGAAATGTGGAGAATCATAGAAAGAATATTTCCCCCACTTACAAGCTTTGTAAAATATTTTCTGGTCAGTACCCATTAGCAGCAATATTTTAAATATTTTTAAATGATCAGAGGTAGGCAGGGAATTTCTCATATTTACATCACTACATTGATTAGCCTAACAAAAAGAGTATTAAGTGAAGTGCCTTTATATGAATGTTACATTCCAAAGACAAGACTTTGGGGAGACACTGTCCTTTTTTCGAAATTAGACAAATTGCTCCAGAGCTGTTTCTTTTATTGAAGCTCAGTCCTCAGTGTGATTTTGAAATGTCAGCAGTACAGATACAAGTAAAAGTTACAAACCACTTTTCTTTAGTAGCTCATTTCCTTACACAGCATTGATATAATTATGAGGCTAATGAATCATAGAATCATAGAACTGTCACGGTTGGAAAAGACCTCTAAGATCACCAAGTCCAACTGTCAACACAAAAAAAAAAAAACCTAACAAAAATTTATTTACTCTTTCATTAAATAAATTCTTCCTAATATCTAGTCTAACCTCCCTTGCCACAACTTCTGGCCATTTCCTCTAGTCCTGTCATTATTTCCTTGAGAGAAGAAGCCACACCCACCTCACTCCAACCTCCTTTCAGGTAATTGCAGAGAGCAGCAAGGTATCCCCTCAACCTCCTCTTCTCCAAACTAAACAATCCAAATTCCCCCAGTTTCTCCTCATTGAACTTGTTCTCTGGACTCTTCACGAGCTTGGCTGCCCTTCTTTGAACTCTCTCCAGCAACTCAATATCTTTTTTGTGGTGAGGGACCCAGAACTGAGCACAGTACTAAAGGTGTGTCCTCACCAGTGCTGAATATCAGAGCATGGTCACTTCCCTTCTCCTACTAGACACACTATTTCTGATACAGGATAGGATGCTGTTGGCCTTCCTGGCCACCTGGGCACACTGCTGGCTCATGTTCAGCGAGGTGTCAACCAGCACCCCCAGGTACTTTTCCACCGGGCAGCTATCCAGCCACTTTTCCCTAAGCCTGTGTAATTGCCTGGGGTTGTTGTGACTGAAATGCAGGACCTGGAACTTAGCCTTGTTAAACCTTATACAGTTGGCCTCATCTCATCAATCCAACCTGTCCAGATCGCTCTGCAGAGTCTTCATACCCTCAAGAGGATCAATATTCCCACCCAATTTGGTGTCATCTGCAAAGCTGTTGAGGAAGCTCAATCCCCTCATCTAGATTGTTGATAGAGATACTGAACAAGACCAGCCCCAAAACTGAGCCCTGGAGGACCAGCCACCAGCTGAATTTAACTCTGTTCACTACAACTCTCTGGGCCCAGACAACCAGCCAGTTTTTAAGCCAGCAAAGAGTACACCTGTCTGTGCTATGAGCCACCAGCTTCTCTAGGAGAATGCTGTGGGACATGGTGTCAAAGGCTTTACTAAAGTCCAGGCAGTTTTTGCCATGTCGACTAGGGGTGTCATCTGGTCATAGAATGAGATCAGGTTGGTCAAGCAGTACCTGCCTTTCCTGAACCCATGCTGGCTGGGCCTGATCCCTTGGCTTTCCTGCAGTTGCCATAAGAGCTCACTCAAGATGAACCTCTCCATAATTTTTCCTGGTACCAAGGTTATGTTGACAGGTCTGTAGTTCCCCAGATCTTCCTTCTAGCCCTTCTTGTAGATTGGCATCACACTGACAAGCCTCAAGTCATCTCGGACCTCCTCTGTTAGACAAGACTATTGATAAATGATGGAGAAAGGCTTGGCGAGCTCCTCTGTTAGCTCTCTCAATACTCTAAGTTGGATCCCATCTGTGAAACTCTGAGGTTAAATTCAACACAAATATATATACATTTCTCAAATAGATTAATAATTATATATTTTTTACATTTTTCTGTGATTATTATACAAAATTATTTTATTTAACAGAACTGTAACAATGCTGATATTAAAGATTTTAATTTTACTTCTGTAAGAAACTGCAGTTTTTAACACTTCTGACTTTTTCTTTACAGTTTTCTAAGAATAGAGGAATAAGTTAAATGTTTATATTTTGTGTTCTAATGTTATTATCACTGTTGCTAAACATTGGGTAATAACAATTTTTCCCTGAAAACTGGAATGCACCCAAAAGACCTATAATGCCAAGGATAATATGTGGAGATTAAAGTGAGAAGACATTTTATTAATAACTTTATTTGTGGAAAGTGATATGATCTGAAACTTACTGTCCCATAACATCAAAATACAAAAACAAAATATGCAAAAATACCATCTTACACACAGAGCATAAACAAGCCCTCAGGTGTGTTCATCCCATTTACTTCTATGCATATGCAGAGCAATATGCATATCTTAGCCAGATATATCTGGCTAAGAGACAGTATGAACTGGCTGAACAGAGAGAGGAACCTGTTGTATAAAATGTGGAAATATTTTGCTAAGGAAGGAACAGAGTATCCTGCTGATCATAATATTCATAAGCTCCTAAAAATCTGTACAATGAAAATTACATTCAGTCAATGTGTCCTGTAAAAGGTTTGGATTATGATATGAAACACTGTATAGCACTATAACCTTGACCAGTTCATATGAAGGAGCCTGCCTACACGCTGTGGATTGAAAGCAGGATATTTCATTCAAATTACCTGCATTGCAGCTGAGCAACTCTTAAACTCCTCTAAAATCCTACAGCATTTAATGCTCCTTCCCAGCCACGCAGAAAACCAGTTGTCATAAGATCATATAATTCATTTTTCATGCAGTACGCTAGAGACAGACAATTATCGTCAGTGTTCAGTACTGCAGTTTTTATCATCTTCTAGAACAAAAGATACAGGATTTGGGCTGGATTTTTCCCTTTTTTTTTTTTTTCCCCCTCTAGGGGAGAAAACCAGTGAGAGCTTTGTCAGCCTTTTTGGTCATGAACCTTAAAGAACTCACTCACTTTAACAGCCTTAATATCTTTGTAGTGGTATAAATAAGGATCTGTTTTCCCAAGGTAGCTGGCATTTCAGGACCAGATAGAAAAGAAGAAAAAAGAGAGAGAAGGCAAGCAATGATAGTTCAGATGGGGCAATCACCAGCCTAACCCTTTTGACATTGAGACTGGCAGCTTGCTATAAATTATCATTCCACTGAGGAGGAGAATTATATTTGATATGCACCAAGGTAATTTAGACAGAAAAATTGCATAGCATCTCTTCTAGTAACATGGGTGACCTTATTTTGCCAGGTTATTGTAAATTCAAAGGGCCAACTTAGAGCGCCTACTGCTGGCAGTTGTTCCTCTGCATTACTTGCTGCTTCAGAATGAAATTCAGAAAACAAGTGGCTGGCTAAGTTTTGTGTATTTTGTTCTCCATCACAAAAGGCTACCTTATTTTCCTGTAAGCTGAAATCCCTTGCATTTTCTTTGCAAGAAAAAACAAATGTCCCTCACAAACACTTCCACTGCTGTACTGCAGTACATCCCTATGCAACATTAAGGATTGATGTGTTACACTTGCTCATTTTCATGTCTGTATTTCAACCTTGTTCCCATGTGGTTCATTGCTTGTTTATCAGTAGTGATGCCCCTTAGAGCAGCAGGGCTTCAGCATTGCTGCAGGCTTCCTAACATTACAGCCCTGCAAATGTCAAATGGTGTTCCAGTGAAGCCTACTGGCTCAGTGGTATTCATTTGCTCGGATCATTCCCCTCCAGGCTCTTTCTAGCTTTCTCTTCTTCCCTCCTCTCTCAAAAGGCTGATGCTTGGCATGTTTCCCAACTGCATTAGTCATGCCAGAAACAGAACCACGTATCCTCAATTGAGCTGGTTCCACAAGCTGCCCAAGAGCCCTTATGAGGCCAACAGACCATACAGCTTTGATAATTTTGCTAGAAATACACTGTTTATGGATGAGGAAGCAGTAATTGTATATTTCAAGTGCTTTTTCTGGGCTTCTAATAGTGATAACTGTGAAGTTTGTTTGGTGTAAACAGGAAACTTAAGGTTATTGTTTAAATGTGTTTAATTCTATGGTGTTTAAACAAGCTTTGGTAATCCAAATCATTATATTTTTAAATAAAAGCCTATTTATATTTAACTGTCAACATATGTGTTATTCCTTAGGAGAGACACTCTAGCTTTTATGGTACATCTATCTATATTAAACCTAGTGAGAAATCTGGTAAACAAAAGAAAAGCAGAAAAAATCTCCCAGTACCTTTATACTTATCACCTCTTCACCAGGAAAAAAAGATTAATTCAGAAAATACATCAGGAGTTTGGCATCCAGAAATAAAATAAATAATAATAATAAAAGCCCCACCAAGAAAAAAAAAAAAACAAAAGAAGAAAGAAAGCAAGACAA